>SSNP01000056.1:2618859-2633982 GCA_006937955.1 Pachypanchax playfairii | reverse complement strand
GGCTTTTAAGGAGATGTTAATTCATATTTTAGATCTCGTGGATTCTTTGCTTACCTTGCAAGACTTGATTGATAAAGCTCTTCATCATATAGATAGCTACTGTGTCTTCCCTTCCAACAATGGCATCAGAAAACCAGCCTCCCTCAGCAACCAGCACACTCGGGTTCCCATACTCCCGTTTAATCCAGCCCAGGAGACGTCGCAGGTCCGGGGTTACAGTCTGTCCATAGTGGACCAAGTTCCGGCCCAAACGAATATTATTTGGCCCAAATGACAAAGCAAAGAAGTCTGCTGTCTTCTGGACCCAGAGCTTCTCCTCAAGTGTAAAGTTGGGCATGAGCGTGGCGTGCGTCGTCTTCAGGGAGACTGGATAGTCCCCGTTACCAAAGATAGGACTGGCGAACCAGCCAAGAACAGCCTCCATAGACTGCTGACAAAGGGCAACATTGGTGGTTGTGGCTTGGCCTCTCTGAGGCTCAACCCAGTGGGAACCCAAAACAATGGAGACTTTTCCCTTCTGAGTTGAGCGGAAGAGCCTGTCGTAGGTCTGCCATGCTTTGGCGTGTGCCTAACAATAACAACAAGCAAATATATTAGGATTTTTCAAATTGCTCTTTCACTATTTCAGTATATAAAGTTAACTTGGCACTGAAGCATAATGTAGAAGTTGAAGCCAAAACAGAATGTACCCCCCCTCAATGACTGGCTGCAGTATCATTTTAAGTCCTCCATTACTGACTAAAAACCAAAATAAAACATAAAAAGCGTTTTTTGTTTTTTTTTCAAGATGTTTACTTCTGTTGATTCTTGTAAATGTCTGCAATTTAAATATTCACTTTTTTCAAATATAGATCTCGTTAAAGACCCAGTGCCATGAAAAATCATGTTCTTCGTGTTGTTAAAGGGACTTAAGGCAAGATTTGTGAAAAACTACACATGCATTTCCAGTTTATTCAATGCTAATGGGTCATGAAGCATTAAAAACCCAAAATAACGAGGCCATCCGCATATATGCCTGTTGCCTTGAACACGCTGTGTGCTACATAATGCGCTGCAGTTCGACGTCCGAATTTCCCGCGCAGTTGTAGTGATGTGACGTAAATTGACGCTGCATGCGCGTTGCCGACAGCTCTTGAACAGGAAGAACATGGCCGCCGTGGCCTTGGATTCAAACACTGAAGGTATACTTATGGATGTTTCTGCAGCCATCAAACGACCTGCATCCACTCTCACCCCCCAAAAAAGTGGCACCACGAAGAAAAAAAAGACTTTATCAGCGGCATCTCGTGAGTCTAAAAAAAAAATATGACCGAAGCCGGGCAGGCACCCGCATAAATATTGGATATGCGTTCGGTTCATGGAGGGAACTTCAGCTGCATTTGGGAGTGAAAACGGATGCTGACATGGCTCATTTCCTTGTGACCAGGTGAGAAAACATTATAGGTCGTGTTTAGAGCCTGATACAGTATGAAAATGATGAGATCAAATCAAATAACAGAGTGGAGAGACCTGACGTGAAGTATGTTAGCCTCCCCGGTGCAGTGCTGTGAAGACGAACAGTCTGTAAAGTGTCTGTGCGCGCTCCCGTGCCGGCTTGGCTGGTGGCTGCAGTTAGCCACAGCGCCTGTCGCGGCAGCACTGAGTCAGATTTTGTAAAGCTGCCTTAAGTTCCTTTAACATGTTCTTGGGACATTTTCTGATGCTAGAGGACATAATTAAGCTCAAAATTGCATTTCTGATTATTTCTGCATTCAAATCACCGTGAATCAATAACGCAAAAATGCTGTTTATAAAGGGTAAGTTTGTGACGTAGAAAAGGCACTGGGCGGGCCAAAAGCTCCCGCTCTGCTAGCTTACAGCGGTAGCGTTAGCATAAACAGAGAGCTCTCAGCAACGGGGAGGGGTGGGGAGATCCTAGGTGCCAACGGTTCTAACAGGAGCGCAGGGGCAAATTGCTAATAAGCTACTGCTGCTATGCAGATACTACTTCCTATAAAACGGCACAGGTTTTGTGATTTTGGGTAAAAATGCCATAATCATAATTTAAATGGCACTGAGAACGTTTTAAAAAAGCTCAAAAGATGATCAGAGTGCGTCTTTAAGCTGTGATGAGTTATTTGAAGCTCAAAAAACATTTTGACAGTGCAGATGAGAAGATGAGACTTTGAGCTCCATCTCACCAGTGTTCACACTGCAGTTCCAAGAATACATGCATCTTTATATATCAGCGTTAAAGTTCTGTTACACATTTCAAATAGCTACCTTCATCTAAACATGTTTATTATACTGTATTAAAATACATGACACATAGGTTCTTCCTATGTATCACAATATAGGCAATAAACAGAGCGAATGTGTGCAAATGCTACACAAATATCTAAATTGGTTGTTTTTTCATGAAAAGTCTTTGAATATTAAACTGTATCTGAATCAGATTTAAAATGAAATCCAAGTGTTTCGAAGGTTTGGTCGAGTTAAAATAAGATAGTGTCAAACATTTTATGAAATTGAAGCTAATTTACTATTAGATAAACAACAACAAAAATGGCAATAGGATAAAAAAAAACCATGGAAGTAGATAAATAATAGAGTTTTGATGAAAACACTAAGCTGGAAGCAGTAAACAATTGCTTGCTCAGTGTGCGCTGTGAGTCTACCATCTGTATAAACATAAGTGATTAGTAATGAGGCGTATCTCTCTGACTTCCTGTCACACACAAAAGTGCTGATGTGGTGGACTTTGATCTCTGTGTCTCTGTAAGTGTCTGTTAACTTATCACAAACCCGTCAATATAAATATGTCCAGCCAGTCATCAAGGAGATAAAATACAGACTGTGTATATTTGTAGAAGTTGTCAGTGTTTGTTTTGGATTAAATGAAATTGTAGGACTAAATGTCAGAGCCCTGATGTGTTTGCTTCACTTTCCTGTGACCTGACCGGGTTTTTTTTTTTTTTTAACCATTCAAACATCTGTTGACCATCATAAAACGATAAAGCTGCAGGAGTTCAAAGTTTAAACTCTGTGCGTAATTGGATAAACTGTACAAACTTGCTGTACGACTTACCCTAATCATGTTGTGAGCTACTGTAAGAGAGATAGAAAGGCCTCCTTTCTCTCCAGGAGCGTGCGTTCCCGTCCCGTATCCCAGCACAGCCACCAGGTACGGATTGTGCATCGTTAGCCAGTATTTAACACGACTCCCAAATGTGTGAAAACAAAATGCAGCATAAGCCTCAAAAAGTTCCACCAAGGTGTCGTTTTTCCAGCCTCCGTATTTCTCCTGGAGCACCTGCGGCAGGTCCCAGTGATAAAGAGTCACGACTGGTTCAATTTTCTTTTCCAGGAGTCTCTCTATGAGGCGGCTGTAATGCAACACAGCTGCAAAGTTTGGTTCACCTGTGGCGTTGCCATTAGGGAAAAGTCTGGGCCACGAGAGAGAAAACGAGTAGGATTTAACACCCAGATACTCCAGCGCCTCCACGTCTTCCTCCCAGTGGTTGTAGCTGTCACTTGCCACATTGGCTGTTTCTCTGGAGAACTGACCACTGACAGCCGAGCGGGTGAAACTGTCCCAAATGGAGGCACCTCTCCCATCCTGGTTCCAGGCTCCTTCTGTCTGGAAAGCAGACGTCCCCGAGCTCCAGAAGAATCCAGAGGGGAAGGTGTCATGGAGGAAAGACTGGTTTTTGACGATGGGGTTTTGCCTGGGCTGCTGCCAGATACTCCTGCCAGCACCAAGAGAACAATCCACCTTGTTCCAAATAAGCACCAGGAGGAAGAACAAGAGGCATGTGGGACGAAGAGGATGGTTCAGCATGCTGAAGGAGTCCGAGCTGTCTCAGAAACAGCTGCTTTTTTCTATCGTAATAAATAACAGGAGATCCATTTCAGCCAGAAAGGGAGAAACAATCCCAGCTGATGAGGAGAGGCACTTGAAGCCTCAAGGTGTTGCTTTCTACATTTGACAACCTGATTAGTCTCCCTATCTCTCCCTCTGTGTACTTCTGCTCCCTCGCAGCTCCTCCCCGCCACATAATGCTCACACAATGAAAGGTTGACTCATATATCCATGTGTGGCCAAATTACTGGACCACAACAGGTCAAACACATTTTGATTTTACACAAACATAGTTTTATATGGCTCTGAAATTTAAAAATAGAGGGTCACGAGCAAAAGCAGTGAATAGGAATATGAACTTTCACTGATACTGTAACAGAACTGAAGAGCAACACGGGACTGCAGTAAAGAACATCTTCACGTCAATAATTAGCTTGTACTCTGATCTCAGCATCATAGCCAAGACGCACACAGTGTAAACTGTAATAAAGTGTTTTATTTAATAGATCTGGGAGAATTTCTGGGTTTCACAGAACCAGAATGTTGGTGATGCAAATTTAATTTTGTCTCCACAGATAATTTAAACTAGTTCGTATAGAAAAAGCACTTGTTTGCACCCTCTTCAGCTTTACATGCCAGCTGCAAGGCCAGAGCAGATACAGAGTCGTTATAACAACTTTAGGGCAGAGTCTCATCCGAATGTACAAACTTGACCACTTTCACTCATGAATGAACTATAATACAATTTTTTTTCTAAAAGATTTTCTGCACATTTACAGATATGTGATGTTGGCATAAAAAAAAAAAAAAACTAAGCAACTAGTTGTTTCCCAGTTTTTAAATGTTTTTTGCAGTGAGAAAGTGCTGAGAACATCTTCTACAGATCGGATCAAAGTGAGAACAAAGACATTGGGGTTATATGACCTTATTAAATTTACCTCCCGTTTCTGTATGTGTCCCTGACAGTAACCCAAGGCAACAACAGCCCAGGCTGGCTGAGGAAATTGCTGAGAAGTGTGTGTGTGGTCTTTGGTCTTTGATTAAACCTTTCTATAACCGTTAAAGCTGAAAAAAATATATTTTAAAGAGGCCACATTCAAATTTCAGAACTTTGTGGTTATTTCTTAAGTATTTACCTGTAATATGAAACATTTTATATCTAAAAAACGTCAGGAAACACTGATTAACAGACCTTTCAATCTGTCTGCATTAAAATTTGGGTGGTTCTGGCTCCTTCCGTCAGGCTGCTTCGTCAGCAGCTCGTTCATATTCATTATTCGAATTTGCTGGACTCTGATTGGCTAACAAACTAGCCTATGAGAGCAAGGTATACTGTTTCCTGCCCCGCTGCGCATGGCAACAGCAGACGTCCTGTCTTCCTGTTTGCTACGTCTTATGTTACAGCTTTTAGCCAGCAGCATGCTAGGCGTGGTTTCAACTGCGGGAGCTGCTGAATACTAATGAACAAAGGAGTTGTGATGAAACAGATACAGGCCGTTTGGACTCGGGAGAACTCGGGTGTTATCACCACCTGCGTAGCTTGAGAGATTAAAACTGAAAGAGAAGTTGTTGACCTGTTTTCACCCACTATGAAGGTAAGAACACCTGTGGAGCTAAAATATTCAACAGAAACCTCAGAAAAAGACGTTTTTAATGGAAGACCTCTTTAAATTAATTTTATATGTCTGTCCACTGTCTTCCTGAAGATGCAGTTATTATAAGTGAACTGAAAAAAAAAAAAAGAAAAGATAAACATCATCACACAGAAAGACAAATAAAAGACTGTGTTTCATGTCACAACAAAACAATTAATATTAATAAAGTTATGATTAATATTAATAATTTTACTCAACATTTGAAAAAAATGCAATTTAAAATTAAAATGACTTAAATAATTACAATGAAAACTGAGCAACATCATTTTATATCTTTTTTTTTTTTTTTTACATTTTAATCAACAAGTGTTTCCTTTAGAATAACGTCTGCTGCAGTGAATAAAAAAAGGAAGTGAAAAGAAGAAGTACATAAGATTAAACCTGTCAAGTCTGTTTCCTCCCACTGTTACTGTTTCATGCAAAACTTTCATAAATCAGGAGGAGAACACAGACCATCGAACGGTTTTCTTACTCCTGGACTTCTTAATAATTTGTTATTTCCAAACTACTTTTTAGTGAACTTGGATTTTTTTTTTCTCTTGTTTTGAATTCAAACGACTGCGCAAAATATGTACAAATCTTCTTTTTCGTATTCAGTGTAATATCAGTCTGTAATATAGAGATTGTAAAACATCTGCTTGGCTTCACTTCAGGTTCGTACAATATTTCTTCTGTTTTTAGCTTCTAAGTGATCATTCTGTTAATCCCAACTTTTTAATTTCAATTTTTCTAAATTGGATTTTGCTGGTTTTCACTAAAGTAAATATATTATTATAACAAAAAAAAATGAAGGGAAACTTTAAACTTTGTGACTTCGACAAAAATAGAAATACATTTTTATTATTAGCTTTTCTTGCCATGCAGCAGTTTTTTACATTCATGCTCAGCTGTCATGAACAACCATTAAAAGTACAGCAGTACTACAACAGCTTGTGCTTTTTCTGCTGTTTTGTGGTTGCTCGAACAGTTTTGGATCAGATAAATGAGAGTTCCTCTTTTAACATCATCTCATCTCCATGCAGGAAAGCGATGGGGCTTTTGACGGTGGTCTTCTGGGGAGCGGTCACACTAGCAGGGTTACATATGTGTGCGTCATCCCCTGACAGCACTGTAGACCGTTCATCCAGAAACCTTTCCTCTGTCCCGACAGACCTGCCGCAAACAGCCGAACGCGTCGACCTTTCATGCAACCACATCCACTGGATCCACAAAGGAGATTTTAAAGACACTCCTCTCCTCCGGTCCCTGAACGTCTCGTGGAACGATTTGGAGCAAATCGATGCAGAGGCTTTTCGTCACACGCCACATTTAGAGAATCTGGATCTGTCGCACAATACGCTGATGAACCTGTCAGGTCAACATTACCTACAACACGCGAGGAACCTCGTAGTGCTGAATCTTGGTTGGAACAAAGTTCTAAACATGACATTAGGCGTGGAGTTCAGCTTTCTGGCAAAACTGGAGAACTTGACAGTTGGAGCAAAAAACATCTGCGTAGGTGATTTTAAGAGCGTTGCTAACGTAACACTGTACAGTCTGACTCTTTCTCAGGAGGATGAATTGGATTATGAAGGAGGCAGTTTGGTGGATGTTCATGCAAAAAGGTTTCACGTGGACCTCAGTGGCAGAAAAATCATGCAAAGCGACCTGATAACCGACGCTTTGTCACTCTTTGATGATGTCGAGATGAGGAATCTGACTGGAGGCTACAAATATCTAATCGAGCCTCTTCGTGAGGCGACGGGAATCCGCACTTCTCACCTGTCATTCCAAAATATAGTTATTGACTGGAAGGACTTAACTGAATGTGTGAATACTGTTCTGAACACATCTATTGCCTATTTAAGCACTACGGATGCAACCATTAATCACCCACCTTATGTAGACACCAAGGTGACCGAGACGTCTACATTGGAGTCCTTCACCATCAGACGGGGAGTCGTAACCTCCTTCTTCTTCTCTCAGGAGGCCTTGTACAACTTTTTTATCAACATGCCTGTAAAGCATTTGGCATTTGTGGAGGCTTCAATCATACACATGACATGTCCAAAGAAACAGAGTCCCATCCTTCAACTGGATTTTTCCTACTGTGCTCTGTCCGATTCCATCTTCTCCCAAGTGGAAGATCAACAAACGATTGAATGTGCAACTCTGAACAACTTACAAAGTTTAATTCTCGTAGGCAACAATCTGAAGAACCTCCAGGTAATAAGTAAACGTGTGCGACACATGGTTTCTCTGCAACACCTGGATCTCAGTCTCAACTCACTGGTTTATGATGATTCCTCTGAGTGTTCGTGGCCATCAAACATCGTCATCATGAACGTTTCTTCTGGAGGTCTGTCACATTCCATTTTTAAATGTCTGCCAGAAGGAGTAAGAACACTGGACCTGCAGAACAACCAGATTTCTGTGATCCCGTCCTCCATCCTCAAACTGGTAAACCTTTCCTCTCTGAATCTTAATGCTAACAGGCTGCGAGACCTGCCCACATGCCACGGGTTTCCCAAACTCATCAACCTTCTGTTGAAGTCAAACTCCCTCCACGCTCCCTCACTGGGTTTGTTAAAAAGCTGCCCCAGTCTGAAAGTCCTGGATGCGAGTCACAACCCTTTCACTTGCACATGCACTCTGAGGAATTTCATTCGCTTTGGTATAAAGGCCGAAAATAAAAGAGGTCATGCAGGTATTACATTACTGAGTTGGCCAAAAGATTACTACTGCAGCTATCCTGAGGATGTTAGAGACTCCCTGTTGAAAGGTTTCTGGATCTCTGAGATCTCTTGCAACGCTGGTCTGCTAGCAGCCACCATCTTGGTCCCTGCCGTGGCACTGATCATCTCTGTTTTCTTTTTGTGCCAACATCTGGATATTCCCTGGTACGTCCGCATGATCTGGCAGTGGACCAGAGCCAAACATCGTGCGAGGATGCAACAGGTTCGACCGGGAGATCTGATCGGTGTTGAGTTTCATGCGTTTGTGTCCTACAGCCAGCACGACGTGGACTGGGTGAAGAATCGCCTCCTTCCCAACCTCGAAGGTCCCGCAGGCGGGTTGAGAATCTGCCACCACGAGAAAAACTTTACGGCCGGAAAGACGATTATCGAGAACATCATCAGCTGTGTGGAGAAAAGCCGTCGCTCTGTGTTCGTGCTTTCCGCTCATTTTGTCAAAAGCGACTGGTGCCATTACGAGCTGTACTTCGCCAGCCACCAACGTCTCTCTCTGGGCTCAGACGGCATCGTGCTGGTGCTTCTCGAACCTCTGCCTCAGTATCTGATACCGTCCAAGTACTACCAACTCAAGGCCATGATGAAACGCCACACTTACCTGGAATGGCCTCAGGACAGAGGCAAACACAGGCTGTTCTGGGCTAATCTTAGAGCTGCTCTACAGTCTGACCTGCCTAATGCACCAGTCACAGAAATACTGGAATGACTGTGGAGACTTACAGGAAATAAACCAGATCTAACTGGTTTCATAGAAACATTTAAGTCAACTGACAACTTTACCAAAGAATACAATCTATTGTGAAGACTGAACTAATATGTACTAGGTTGACTGAGGCAAACTAGCTAAATTAGCTGTTAATTAATTGGCCAATCAGAGCTCATCTTCTCTCTGTAGGCGGGACAGGACAATGACAGGAGAAGAGACTTGAAGATTTTTGTTTGGGAACTCTGTCATTTACAATAAATTAATTCAGTTTATTTAGTTTTCTTCCTAATTTTGATTAATGCTTTAGACTGTAGCTGAACTATAGGTGTAACTTATATTTAGTGCTATATTTTGTTCTTTTTTCTGCTTGAATGTTATTTTTCCTAATGAAGGAGATAGAAATAGAGATTGTGTATTTTTTAGTTGTTGATACATTTATATTATTTGTGTAGCATGTAATAGTTTCAGAACATGTAATGGTTGTTTAACTCTTTTTCTAAACCACGCTCACACAACTCATTCACTCTGACACGTCTATTTGTTCTGGACAAACTAAACTAAACAAGAATTTCTTTCTGTGCATTCTAACAGATACGCTGTAGTGGCTAAAAATTATTTTAACCATTGAATTAACAATGAAGAATTAAAATTGGTGACAAAACAGTATGAAAATCTTCTATATGTCATTTTTTGCTTTAATTGTTTGACTTACTTGGTTAGTTTCCTCTAACCCTCTGAGTGTTTCTGCTGCGTCTCGGCTCCTTCACACAGAGACAGTTTCCTTCTCTTGTTTTTTTAAAAATGTTGTTATAGGTAGAAGGTTCTAAGTACACCTGCAGGGTTCTCGTTAGATTTGATCAAATAATTGTGAGTGAGAGGAAAGACGTGCGGTTATATGACTTTATTAAATCTAACTCTCATTTTTGTGTGTCAGTGACTCGAGGCAGCAGCAGCACAGGTTGGCTGAGAACATTACTGAGAAGTGTGTGTGTGTGTGTGTGTGTGTGTGTGTGTGTGTGTGTGTGTGTGGGTTTGTATTTCTGACCTCCTGGGGACCTGTTTCCTGACTTTTACTATCTTTCTGGGGTCCGACGGTTCTTGTGGGGACCGAAGCCTGGTCCCCATGAGGGGGACTCCCCTTTTTAGGGTTAGGGGTTAGGTTTATAGGTATGGTGTGAATAGAGTTTTAGTTAGTCTTAGGGTTAGTTATAGATCAGTAATGGTTAAGGTTAGGAAAAGGGTTTGGGTTAGGTATAAATCTAGTTACTAAAATCAATAGAAGTCAATGGACGGTCCCCATAAGGATACCAAAACACACTTGTGGGTGTGTGTGTGTGTGTGTGTGTGTGTGTGTGTGTGTGTGCTGGGTTTGTATCTCTGACCTCCTGGGGACCTGTTTCCTGACTTTTACTATCTTTCTGGGGTCCGACGGTTCTTGTGGGGACCGAAGCCTGGTCCCCATGAGGGGGACTCCCCTTTTTAGGGTTAGGGGTTAGGTTTATAGGTATGGTGTGAATAGAGTTTTAGTTAGTCTTAGGGTTAGTTATAGATCAGTAATGGTTAAGGTTAGTAAAAGGGTTTGGGTTAGGTATAAATCTAGTTACTAAAATCAATGGAAGTCAATGGACGGTCCCCATGAGGATACCAAAACACACTTGTGTGTGTGTGTGTGTGTGTGTGTCAGTAAACAAAACAACAACTCAGCTCAATTCAGGTTATTTATACATCACCAATTCTCAACAAAGTTCATCTAACTGCAAAAAGCAACAAGTCTAATACGATCCAATTCATCAGACTCAGATGAATCAAGAGTAAATTATAAATTTTCAATAATTAAAAAGTTTCCTTTCTAAGGAAATCAGAAGATTGCATCAGTTCTTCATTTTGAAACAACCTCCATCCTGAACAGCACAAACTGGCGACAGTAAAAAGGAACGATTCCCTTGTAACAGGAAGAACCTTTAGCAGAACCAGAACCAGGATGAACCTTCTGACCCACTGCGTTCTGTGAGGAAAGGGACAAACAGAAGTTTGAACTGGGGGTTTCCATGGAAACAGAGGGATGATCTTTACCACATTCTAAATTTTAATATGCCAAACAAATAAAAACACAACAGATTCTACAGTAAAACAAAGTGAGCTCCGCCTCCAACGCCACAACTCTTTAGTTCTTTTTCAACATATCTGTTGTAGATTTACTGGTGGGTTTGGGATCGTTGTCACCGTTGAATAATCCAGTTTAATCCAAACTCTCAGAGTTACAGACTCGTGTTTGAATCTAGAATATTTTCCAGAGTTCATCATCAACTGACTGACCATCAGCCCTCCACCCCCGTGCTCACATATGTTGCTTTGAGATGATCGTTGCTGACATCTCATTTTGTTTGGCGCTGTGCATTGTGGGTAAACATCTTCTCTTTCATCTGTTCAGAGAACATTGTTACTTAAATCTTGTGATTCATATTCAACAATGAAGACCTCAGTGATGCTGTCATGTTCTTTACATGTTTCTCGCTCATGAACTTTAACCTTTAACATGCTAACTGAAGCCCACGACCCCCACCACCACCACTCACTAACATTTCATCCCTCTCCTCCTTAATTTATTGTCTGTACTTTAACACAAACTGCTGCGTGCTTTTTTGGGAGCTTTTTGGATTAATAACATTTTGTTTTGATCTGTAAACAAATTACAAAATGACGATTAATCTTAAATTTGTTGGGATTTCCTCTCGTTTGGCTGCATCTTGAACTTTTCTGTTTGGAAATTATATGTAAACTCATCCCAGATTGTCGATCAGTGTTGATTGTTCAGGTTATATCAGATTGTGCTCACACACACCTGTATGCTCCTGATAAAACTCCTGCTTACACAGACTGTGGTCAGTTAATCCAACAGTTTGACGAGCAGCACCTGGATGTGACATTCTTTTAAAATAAAATAAAAAGATTGTACTTAGTTTTTTGTATAAAAATAATGACAAGGTGGAATTTATTGTGACTTTTCATACAGTTACAGCTCAATTTAAGCAGCTTTAGAACCCAGTAGACCAGATTATTTCTTTTTTGTCTTGTAAAACTCTTAAACTGAAAGTTTTTTTCATGACTGTATTTAACATTTGAAATAACCATCCATCAAATTTAACTAAAATTTAATGTCAACATCTATATAAACTAACAAGAACATAGTAAAAACAATAAACTTTACCAAAAAGTATCAAAATCCATCCATTTTTGGTCAAAATGAACTCTTAAAAACATGAAACACTGTGATTAAGCAGATTAATTTGAGTTAACACCTCAACGTTGTTCAAATAAAGACAGAAAAACTCTTCATGAAAAAAGAGCAATATATTCAGTGTTATCAGGACAGTTTTAAGGCAACAGGAAGACTTGAGTTGATTAAACGAGAGCTAGAAATGATTCAGCTCGGAGCCAAAAATCCTGTCGGAATTGAATAAACCTCCACAGGTAAAAAGATCAAGATTCAAAAGGTCGGGTGTCAAGGAAGGGACTGGATGATGATTATTTTCTCGTTAATGCAGAAACGGTGGAGCACGCTGAGCAGGTTTTCTCCACAACGCGACACCTGCCGCTCCATGGCCAGACGAAAATCCTCCTTCACTCCTTTGGTGATCCCTCGGGTCACGGTGTGGTGTCTGCAGCAGGAAAACGACAGAACGGACATAACTGATTAACTAGTATGTATTAAAGACAAAGTCATGGTAACATCATGTTACTTCTGCCATCAACACATAAATCAGCCAATCTAACACAACTTATAAAGCAAAACTATATCAAAACATGTCCACAAATGAAATGAGATCAAGTGTCATGAAACAGCAAAAACTACACTGACTGAACGACAACATCAGCCTCATGTAACGACGACAGTGATGGCCACAGAAAAAGAAGGAGTAATGGCTCAAATCAACAAACGCCGACAGGAAATCAAACAACATCTAACTCTTGATGTAAAATGACAGGCCCAAATTAAAACTGGAGGGGATGACGAGCCTTGAAGCTGGGAATGAGAGAAGAGTGACTGGTGTGGGGAGGGGAGGGGATGGGGGACTGTGGGAGGAGGGGCCTGGGGTACCTGTCCATTGTCTGGACCCCTTGTAGCAGAAGGGTGTTTAACTCCACCCCCAGGGCGGGGCTAGGATTCCTGAGGGACAGCAACATTTAATAAACTGTCAGTGAATTTTCATTCATGAGTCTGAACCACATTAACGAACCAACCATCACCCCCTCCCCCCATTTTTTAAAAGGCCCATTCCATTAACAGTTTTAACACAAACACATTGTTCCCACAGACCTAGTCCATGTAGATCATCAATAAATATTCGTGTTCTCTTTAAGAACATCAACTCAACGGGAAAGTGCGGGGTTACCATGCCGACGGGGTAACATTTTGTATCCTTACTTTATCAACATTCCCTGATTGGGCAGCAGCTCCAGCTGGATCCTCCCTCCCTCCGGAGTACGCAGGTAAGCAAACTCCTCCAGCATGTCGATGTCTGAGTGGAATCATGAGATTATGGAAACCAACGTCCGGCACTGACTTATCGACGGTACGCACGCGTTACGATTGTGTTTGCAGTGACAGAAAAAAAAAAAAGGATACTGGTGACATAGTTGAAGAAGTTCTCGTACTGGAAACTGCCCTGCTGACAGATTTTATCCACCGCCTTTAAGAAGAGCATCTCTCCCTGCGGCCAGTCGTACTGCAGGAGCACCACCACGTGACCGAGAGACAGGTCGTCGTGACTGTCTGTGAAGGCTCGGAGCTGATTAAACAACATGAAAACAATCATAACAGACTTTATGTAGAAAGTTAACTAACATTCTAATGAATTCCACAGATTTGACTTGTTTAAATACCTTGAAGCAAGCGAGCATCAGCTGGAGACAGAAAGGTAACACAGCTTTATTGGTGCAGGGGAGCAATCTGAGGTCATTACCTGCATCAGGAAAAACAAACATTACTCTCATGAAGTCTGAATTACACGCCTCTCTCACACATATCATACGTGTTCTGTATGTAAACACAAACTGCACTGAGTGGAGCTCGTGTTCTACCTGGTAGATCTGCTTGTTATTAGGACTCGTGTTAATTAAGATTTGAGTAATCACTCGAAAATGAATCAAGTAATCTGATATAGAACGTGGAACACAAGAAGTCCAACACGTGGAACCATCAGTAAAACTATAAAAACATGGAAGACAAACTAGACTATCCACATGTGGACAGATGCAGCTGATTTCAAAGTACAGAATCTGATTGTTGTACCTCGAGGAGTCGTCGTAATCGAGTGATTCGAGTCACCTGATGAATCATTTCAGTCGTAACTGTTACATTTTTGTGTAAAATGTTGCTTTTTTTTCTTACTGTAATTAAACAACATCATAATGAATTCAGGAAGTTTACCTTTCCTCGTTCTGGTCTTCATTCTACCCTGATCTTCTTGTGATTTGTTGAGTTCTTGGTTTGGAGGAAGCAGTCCACTGACAACATCAAGCAGCTTCTCACAGGCCATCTGTTCAACATTTGTAGTATAATATATTCATTAGTTGCTCAGCAGGGTTATTGCATGTAAGTTAATCCAAATAATCCGACTGCAGTTTTTATCTGAGAGGTTATTTTTAATTAACTTTACCAATAATCATTTTCATTTTACACTGTGAGATCATTTAGGCATGTTTCCTTGGGACCATGTGGGTTTTCTCCGGGAACCCCGGTTTCCTCCCACAGACACAAACATGCACGTTAAGTTAACTGACAACCTTAAACTGGCCCTCGTGTGTGTGTGAGTGGCTGTTTGTCTCTATGTGGCCTTGTGATGGACCAGAAACCTGTCCAGGTGTGACCCCGCCTCTCACCCAATGACACCCTGACAGCCTGAACAGAAACAGGCAGGTAAGGAAAATGATAATAATTTGGGTCTAAATACATAAGAAGAGAATTAGATACTTTAAAGACTTGTGGAAAGGAACTAAATGCAGTCTGTTATAAAGATGCTTTTATGTATTTTTTATTTATTCATATGTGTTCTTGGTTCTGAGCCACAGAATTTGTAAACTGCACTGCCACCTTCTGGCCAAATGATGCAACTGCTTTTTTTCTTCTTTCTTGCATAAACAACAAGTTCACTGATTTCTGTGTGTGTGTGTGTGTGTGTGTGTGTG
>SSNP01000056.1:2526984-2618739 GCA_006937955.1 Pachypanchax playfairii | reverse complement strand
TTAGGGTTAGTTATAGATCAGTAATGGTTAAGGTTAGGAAAAGGGTTTGGGTTAGGTATAAATCTAGTTACTAAAATCAATGGAAGTCAATGGACGGTCCCCATAAGGATAACAAAACACACTTGTGTGTGTGTGTGTGTGTGTGTGTGTGTGTGTGTGTGTGTGGTGGATATAAACATTAAATGTTGATGCTAAAACTACTAGATGTGTATGTAATAAATAAATAAATAAAGCTGTTACAATATATAAATAACACGTGAAGAATAAAACACAAAAACCTCCCAGCTGATGCAAAATGGACAGAAATATTTGTTCAGAGCAGAAGTACATTGTAACGATCTGCACAGAGAATATTAAGAGTGTAAGACAGGTGGCGTGCATATGTTTACCCTGTACTCTCCCAGAGCGTAGTGGCAGGATGCCTGCTGTATCAGCGCCCTGTGGTGCTCCAGACTGGCCTGACCCGAGGGACTCTGCTGCCCAGGCTGAGGCTGCTGCACTGCAGCCATCTGATGCAGGCTGGAGATAGCCTTACGATACTGTCCCTGCAGAGGACCATAAACACACAGTCAGAGCAGAGATATACAAGGTGTGTAAAGATTTAAATTTTAAACACTTCACACATTTAAATCTACATTCAACATCCAGGATCTTAAAGTATGTAAATTCATTAGCTGATACATTATCTCAGCATACAGTAAGTCACAAAGCATTTGTCACAAGATGATCAAGAGCCAAAACAAAACAACCTCTGTTGAGCAAATATGTTGTTATAACACAATAAATCGTGGGGGGGGGGGTGTTACCTGGTATATAATCATGTCTGTGAGGAATATTCTGAACCACAGCCAGCTGTCGGTTTTCCATGCAGCACAAATCTTCTTAAACTCTGAGAAACATCAAAAAAGCTAAATTCATCCAGATGAATAAAAGTGTTTATAACAAGCTATTAAATGAAAAGTGCATCTGCGACTTTTCTAATTGATGTGATGGCTGACAAGGTGTTTGATGAGATTTTTTACGTACCAGTTTCAACACCATCGTGAGAATGAAGGAGGTCCCAGCTTTCTCTGGCTGTGCGGAAGCTCTCTAGAGTCTCCGACCAGCTGGGCATCTCTGTCTTGTTGACTAAAATGTGTCGACCTCGGCCTTTCCCTAAGCCTTCCTCGTCGTCTGAGCTCTACACGGGAGGTTAAAGTCAAAACTAAATCCTTCAATCGTTGCCTCTTTATATTGTTTGATGCTTTTCAAAAAGCTTATTTATGATTCTGGTTGTTGTTGTTTAAAAAACACTTTAAATCTGTCTTTACCATCGTCTTCTCTCTCCCGTCAGCCAGTTTGCGTTTCTTATGTGCGTGTTTCAGGGTTCCTCTATCCACATCCACATCGCTGTACACGGAACTCAAATCCTCCACCAGGATCCACGGCCCTGAGTTCATCGCACTGACCCCTAAAAAACATCCAAAAAAAATGAAGAGAGATCCAAATCCAGAAGAGCAAACTGAACAGTGTGCACATGAAAAGACAAGAGACTGAGCTAACCCTGGAACAGTGACGGTTGTACAGCTGACACATAAAGGAAGGCACTGCGGAAAAGGACAAGCGCTGCACAAATGACCACCTGACTGCAGCATCGGGATCTGGTCTCTCCTTCCAGACCGGGGAGGTAACGACAGAGTTCCTTCACTCTCTGCAATAAGTCCACATAACTCCTGCAGGACAAACACCAAAACTCTCATTTAGACACATTTCAGTCTTGAAATGGACCATAAATCCTGTTCCAACCCAGACTGAGAACGTACCTCTGTCCTTTGTCTCCCTGCCACTCGCAGCGAGCACCAACCACAGCCACGATATCAAGCAGCCTTTCCCACGGTTCTGGTACCACGGACGATTTTTCTGACAGGCCCTCAATCACAAACCGCTGAGACCCTCGAGAAACCCCGGGTGATTTTAAAGTCCCACCATCCTGGGTCCCTAAAATACATAAACAAGCTGTAAGTAACATCAGATAGGCGCTAAATCTAAAATATAAAGATGTAGAAGCCACAGATGGGCTGGAGTGATCATACTCCTTTGAACATTTTCAGTTGCACCTTGTATCTGTAGATCCGGTGATGGTCCACGAGTTACATAACTAATGTAGAACTCGGCTGCTTTCAGGACATATTTCTGCATTAGACTTGCTGGCAGTCGCATATCCATGTTATTTATGACCAAAGGAAGAACATCACACACTAAGACAAAAACACAAATACCAAGTGTGAGGTTTTTTTTTGTTTTATTCTTTCCAAAAACTAAAACTTAAATTATTATTACTGTTATTTTTATTTACCAAAAAGTTTTCTGAAGCAGTTGACAGGAGTTTCATTCTCTGATGCCTCTGCTTCCAACAACGTCTGTCCTAAATTAACCTACGAATAAAGCAGATTGTTACCGTCCAATATACACTGGAGTCCCACCACACATCGTTAAAGTTAATATATAATTACACACCCCGTGTTGGACCACAGACTCTGGAAAGCGCTTCAAAAGGAGCAACAGCATTTCTGCTTTCTCCAAAGTGTTGAAACACTGCTCGGTGGCTTTCAGCAGCATCTCACACTGCACACGACCGGGCAACGTCTCAAACAGCCCTGGGTGATGAAAAACAAAACCCTGATCAGATTTCCTAAACACGCCTCACGTGGCAAGTTATGTCACAATCCTCAAATGTGCTTTACTGTGTTAGTGTATTTAATACTAGACAGAAATATCAGTCAGTCATTATCTAAACCTGATTACTCCTGTTCAGGGTCGCAGGGAGCTGGTGTCTATCTCCAGCTGTTATTGGGTGAGAGGTGGGGTCACACAAGGACAGATCAATGGGGCTACATATAGACAATCACTCACACAGGAACAATTTAGATTTGCCAGTTAACCTCAAGCATATTCTTCTGTGGTAGGAAGCTGGAATCACTGGTCTGAAAACCCTCACATAAACAAGAAGAACATGCAAACTCCGTGCAGAAAGGTCCTACTGCTATCCACTGCTCCACCGTGCAGCCCTAGAAATAAATGTAACTTTCTTACCTCGTAAAAACTGTGTGTGTTTATCCTGAGAGTCGCTGCGCAGGGCA
Organism: Pachypanchax playfairii; assembly: GCA_006937955.1. Lineage (NCBI taxonomy): Eukaryota > Metazoa > Chordata > Actinopteri > Cyprinodontiformes > Aplocheilidae > Pachypanchax > Pachypanchax playfairii. The sequence continues at coordinate 2,615,620 of SSNP01000056.1, read as the reverse complement.
GCTGTGATCACACTTATCTCACGCCACACAATGGGTTGATCTGGAAAGTTTATGAACCTACAGAATAAACAAATTACTAGCAGTTTAAAGCAGATAATCTGCAACGCAAAGACCTTGATGGAGACACAAATGCTGCCACTCACATGTCATACAGCAGCCTCCCTGCAGACGCTGTCTTCTCTGCGTTGCGTTCAATGATGTACATTTCATACTGTAAAACATCATGTCATCTTAAACTCAAGGGTCGCTGCAGTACTGTCAGTGAAAATGTAAAACAGGTTGGATGTTACCTGTATGTTGAAATCTGTTGGGTAAAGAGTTCTGGCTGTTATCAGCCAGGCTTTCGCTGCGTATGGATCCTCGGAGACCAACTCGCGGGCTCTTTTTACCAAAAATTCGCAATCTTTTTGCGCTGACATGTTTTAATATTATTTATAAATTTGACGAAAGAAAGAAATGACTACACAGACAGCCTAGGCTGCAGCATGTAGCTCTTTTACGAGAAAAAACCCTTGACGCACGCAATTAAAGAGCAGTTAGCATCATATTTAAAATACCATTCACACTCTAAAATTCTCTTATATTACATAAATATTATCATTACACATCCGCATCTTTTATATCAAGAAAACAACTAAAAAGTGAATCCTAAATTAGCCAAACAAAGCTAGCTTAGCTTATATTTACCGAAGCCGTAACATTACAACGTTGACGACGTCACGTCCTGCTTTACGGCCAACGTCTAAAAAAATTACATGAAACATTTCTATTCTCTGCATGAGTACATCAGATCCAGCTATGGTTTTTAATCACACATAAAGAATTATTTATATAAATGTCTTAAAATATAACTAAGTGTGAAAATATATTAAAGGTTTCTGGTCAGTGCGCATGCGCAAACAATGTCTCGCTGTCACCTGGTTGGAGACGCGACCTACAGCACTGGCCTTATTTACTTTGCAAAAAAAAAACTCTCTACCTGTCCAGGACAGCGACTGACTGCAGGTAAAGACTCGTGTATGAGCTTAGCACGACCAGAACTGTAAAAGGTTTTTTATTTGTGTTTTGATTTTTTATACAACCATCAATCAACACCTAACCGTTTTGAATTTGCTAAGCTAGCATGCTAAACAGATGCTGCAGCCTTATCTGTAGTTTGTGCTGCACGTTTTTAGATAAATCTGAAATAAAAACGTGATTCACTGTTTCTAACCTAAACGACGAAGTCCTCTACAGCCGGGGATTCAAACCAGCATGTAAACACTATCAATTTGTTTTTATTTTAACCTTTTTTTTCTTTTCTTTTAACGGTATATACACAAACAGCCTTGGGCGTTAAATTGTAACACGAAGAGACAAGTCTGCGAGTTTTAAGGAAGCAGCGTTTAAAAGGCGTGTTAACTCAAGTTTTGTTTAGATCGGATACATTTTTATTTACAAAGAGAGAGTGTTTCACTGTTACATGCAGTTATGACATCAAACAGTAGAGAGTTATATATAGTTTACATGTTGTGTCCAAAATGTAGTTTCATTTTGTATGAAAGTGGAACAGTGTCGATGACTCAGCAGATTCTTGTGGTTTGGTTGAAATCCCAAAATCAAAACAGGCTTGATTTAGTACTGGAACATATATCTGAAAAGATTAGCAGAGAGATCAGATGTAACGACAGGCATCTTTTATCTTCACAGGCTTTTATATAACACTATAATAAAATAATTATTCAAACCCTTCAGCGACACATGACACGGATTAACACGGATTATTTGAGGTTTGGTTTTTAGAAGATAAACATGCAAAGAAATGGTGGATGGATTTACATTTTGCTGAAGTGTTAAGTTGTTTTTTTGGCTTGTTGTTCTAGTTTTGTAGGGTGTGACACCTTTTTCAAGTCTCTGTTACAACTTACTGTATTATATTTTTCACTTTCACTTTGAATTAGGATCCTTTTTTGAGGTTATTGCAGATGATTTGTTATTTTTATCACAAGTTTTGATTACACTAATAAAGTGCAGGTAATGCACACAATGGGATTTGCATTAGACGTAGTTTTACTGGGCCTGTCTATGACTTGGGTCCTCGCTTATCAGTCTGTTGTGCAACAGTTCGTATCTGCTGACAGTTGAGGCAGTTTGTTTGTACAAGTTCAAGGAAGAAGGTTGAATTCAGGTTTAATATGAATAACTAATATATCATAGTTAGAAGGTAATGTTAGAACTGTTTGTTATGGTATTTGTATTGTAGTGTGTTGTTTTATAAGCTATTAAAAGTAACTGAATTTACTGTTCAAATGAGTTCTTTTAGATTATTTTTGCAGGATGTTTAGGAGACGTGATTGATTTGTGGTGTTTATGGGAATGTGGTCTAATCTCTTTCTAATTGTTTCGCAGCTGTGATGGAGGATCAGGCTATGCGCTGAGCCTCTCATGGCTGTCAGCACCATGGACTCGGAGTCAGCTCGGACACCCCAACCCCAGACTTCCCGGACTAAAGGAGGCCCTTCCCTGCTGCACTCTGGGATTCTTAGCACCAAGTTGGGTCCACAAGGGAAGCACTATGTCTGTGGTTCCGTTGCAGCTTTCACTAATATTCTGGTGACCTTCCCCATTCAAAAGGTTCTGTTCCGCCAGCAGCTGCACGGCGTGTTGGTTACTGAGGCGGTGCAACAGCTCCAGAGGGACGGGCTGCGGAATCTTTACCGGGGCTTGCTCCCCCCGCTGATGCAGAAGAGCACCACGGTGGCCATCATGTTTGGCCTTTACGAGGACTTCTCTCGAGTCTTACTCGACCATGCCGGCGGTAGCGGCGTGCCGGAGCTGGTCACGAGAAGCTTCGCAGCAGTTTTGGCGGGAACTGCAGAAGCCATCCTCGTACCGTTTGAACGTGTTCAGACTCTCCTACAAGACCACCGGCACCACGAGCGCTTCAACAACACCGCCCACACCTTTCGAACACTTCTGACTGAGTACGGCGTCAGAGAATGCTACCGTGGCCTCGTTCCCGTACTCCTCCGTAACGGCCCCAGCAACGTTCTGTTCTTCGGACTCCGGGGGCCGATTAAAGAACTGCTGCCAGAGGCTACGAACAAAGCGGGTCACTTGGTCAATGATTTTGTGTGTGGAGGCGTGTTGGGGGCAGCGCTTGGCATTATGTTTTACCCATTGAATGTGGTCAAATCCAGGGCTCAGTCTCAGGTGGGCGGAGCCTTCCAGCCGTGCAGGAAGGTGCTGTTAACAGTGTGGAGAGAGAGAGGCTGCAGCCTGGTCAGGCTTTTCAGAGGCGCCCATCTAAACTATCACCGCTCGCTTCTGTCCTGGGGGATCATCAACGCCACATACGAGCTGCTGCTGAAGCTCTTATGAAAAAAGTTTACGAAATGAAAAACACGAGAAGGGAAATCTGAACGTAAGCAGCCGGTGTAATATAACCACCTGCCATTGTTTCTTTTCATTGTTGTCAGAGTATCATACCCAAGAACCCAACTTTAGCCTTCACAAAACTTGTGCCAGGGTCCAAATATTAAAGCCCTCGTTTGCTTCTTGTACAAAAAGTTGGAGGAGTCTGTTTTTTTTTTTTTTACAATCTCAAGTAAAGATTATATAATTAACTGTTTTGTACAGAAAACTTTTTCTTCTCTGTGCTGCCGTGTTTTGAAACTGTCCCCCATCTGTTCAGTCGACCGTGAGCACTTTGAGCTAAACTGCCACTTTTTCTGCATTTCACTATTAAAATGTCCTGACGGTGTCTGGCAGAGACCCACAAATTGTTAATAAAACTATTTTGGAAACACCAAAAATTTACCAATGAATCGAAATGGGAGGGTTTAAAAGAAAATAGACATTTATCGTCACATTTGATTTCTGAAGTGCCGCAGGCGGGTGTGTAAGTACCATAATTGAGATAAGTGCTTCTTAATATATTCGTAAAACACCCAGATTTACCTGTTTTTAAAGTGTTTGAAATCTATAATTCTATTGCAAAAAATATAAGATAAGATATATATATATATATGAGATTACTTTGATTTCCATCTTTTCCTTTTTTCTTTTGGAAAGGTGCTTCTATAAAAGAAATATTTCAGTACTCTGTAATTCACTAATATTCCATAAATTATTTATATTGAGAAAATGGGTAGAAAAAAACTGTAAATACCCTCATAAACCTGCCAAAATAAGCTAGCGTTTATTTACCAAAACATTCTAACTTTATGACATCATGTTCCGCTGTACGAGCAGCGAGTTAGTCTGTGTACATCAGCCCATCTTGAGTTATTATCACCCATAAACTATCTATTATATACCTGCCTTACAGTTTACCTTATCCAGCTCCGCCCACTTTGCCTCGTCTGTTTTTGTCAGGGCACTTCCTGTGCAGCCCAATAACAGACATGCAGAAAATTCAGGACCCTTAAACTGTTTTAACGTTCATAAATCCGTCACTTGTCAGCTGTTAAATCTTTTCTTTAGCTTTCTTTGAACCGTATTCTTGGCGACTTTATTCGTGACCAAAGTTACGGCCTTTAAGAAAATAACAGCATGTGTCATCGACTCAGTTCACGCATTTAATGTAAGATTTCCTTCTCTCACGCTCGCTCTCCCCTCTGCTTCTAACATCTGTTGACATAATGGGCTCAGATTTCAAGCCTGAGTAGATGCAGTCAGCACGCCGCAGCTCGGAGTGGGTATGGCGGCCCAAAGAGGAAAGGCACGCTGCTTTGGATATTTGAGAGACGGAAAAGAAGCGGTACTGACTGATTATGGGGACTGAGGTGAATGTTCAGTGGCACAAAAAGCACAAGCTGCCGTGGAAATGGACCTCGGCCTATTTCTTGAGTCCACAGTTGAACTCGGTCACACTGTATTTTGTTTTTATGAATGAAATGCCCCTTGCTGTTAAATATTGTTTTTTTCTTTTCCTGAAGTCATTACATTGTTTTTAAAAAATGTCCGATTGAGCACATTGAAGTCAAGTTCTTTGAAATCAGTCCAATAAAACTACAAAGTTTGTTACAGGAGTGTTTATGAGGGCAAAGGAGTAGATGGTTTTAAATTGTCTTTCAAAATAAAAGCATTCTTCAGTGTCGTTATTTTTAATCACGTCCTGATAAACTCTATTTCTCCAGACTGAGGTCATTCAAGAAACAATCTACACCGATTATACTATAACTTTATACAGAAGTTCACTTAAAAACAGCTGTACTATTACTTTTACTCATTAGTATGTTACACAGGTCATCACAATAAAACATCAAGAACTTCTCTGGATCCACTAATAAGTCCTGCTGTCTGTGTTTAACCTGCTTTTTCCCTGATGTGGAAACAGCTTCACGATACAGAGATGAAATATAATGAAGATAAACAAGACTTTGTACTCAGTCATGACAATGTTCAGGCGACGAGATCAGACCAATAAACCGTGTTTGCATGTGAGGGAGGCTCTGCAGTGTGCTACTGTCTAGATTACCAACAGCATCAAGAGGTCAGGCTGCAGATAAAGATCAGATTAAGAGCAGTCTGAGGTGAGGATTTCGGCTCAGGAAGGGTTCTGAGCTGCAGGAGTTACAAAGCCTCAGAGCTCGCGCTTTCTCTTCACGCTGAAATCTGATCTGTGTCTAGAGTTCTTTCATAACAAGGGTCAAGATGTTAGTCTGACTTGTACGGTATGTGCAATGCAGAAACATCAACAAATGATCCGAGAAAATAAAAAGAGGAAGCGGAAAAACAAGAAGGACCTGTTCACAGACGAACCCACCTTTGCACACAGAAAGAAATCCAACAGTAATCCTCATTAACAGCATTAGAGGTTCATCTGTGACAAAAACAACATGACAATGGAGTTTTCACTTTACGCACACACGTAACTCACGGATCCCAACAAACACTCAGTCAACCAGCTCTATTATGGTCAGTGTGCCATTTATTCGCAAACATGACATTTTTTCTTGTTACATTAACTTCGTTGTATGTGGAAAAGTGACTCCTCATGTCGAAATACTAAAAAAGTCTGTTGATCAGGTTTGACTGTACAAAGAGAAGACGCTGACACGGACCCTCTTCATTTGAGCCAGTCTGATAAACAATGAAAAGACTCACAAGATGTTTAACACGATGATGAATAAAGTGGCATCTGGAAAATGTTAACCCTTTTCCTAAAAGAACATTTTACCCTCGATCATTGTTTCACAGGATTAAATACACTCTTTCCTCACCAGCTGTCTCTGAATACTTAAGTGGTCTTTGTTTTGGCTAATCCTCTTATCCTCTTTGCACAAGCAGCTGCTGACTGATTGGGTGTAATTGCCTTTCTCTTGTCAAAGGTGGTTCAAGTAAGTCCTTCAAGTGCACTGACAACATCCTGTGAAATGGCAAACTGATTTAGTGAACAATATACATCTGCAAAAGTGATCGTGCAATCCTTTTTTTTTTGTTACTGGCAAATCACACACATCAGTACAAACAATGGAGGGGAGGGGGGGTTATATTGATTAATACTAATGCCATGCAACAAATGTTGCAATCCATAATGCAGGCAGTTTCTTCAAAGCCAACATTCCAAAAAAGGAAGCGCCCATGACGGTCAAACACAATGCGGTTGTTTTTAATGTTAGTGCACAGTCAAATAAAAAGAAAACATGTTGGGGTGTAGAAGTTTATGTTTGCATAGCTGTAAACTAAAGGAAGACAGATGGAAACTAACAGTTCTGGTCTCAGCAGGATGCAGTCAGTTCATCTGTCAGTGAGTTAATAATAAATTGGCATCCTAACAGTAAATAATAGAAGGGAAAAAGTTGTGGCACGTTTGTTTTTGTGTGTTTTTCAGTAAGACTTTAGATCTTTGCTACATCTGGATGGAGTTTAACAGTCACCCTTGTGCCGAGTCAAAGATATTTTCAACAAGATAAATGAGGTCCACTGTTTTGCTGTCTGTACCTCCCCCCACCACATTTCCAGAAAACATAAATATTTCAATGAAAACTAGAATAATGTTATAATACTGCATACACTTGTGGTAATGGGAGTATTTCCAAGACACGAAATATACACAAAAACAATACGGGGTCGAAAAACACTTTTACACAAGGTCGAATGTCTCACAAAAAGGTGCAATCTGTAACAGTCAGAAGTGGTTTCCCTGCTGTGTGACGACGTGTATTTTCATCCCATTTATCTGTCACTGTAATGTGGAAAAAGGAATCCATAAAAAGGTGCAAACCCTACATATATAAATAAAATAGTCAATCGTTCTATTTTAAAAGTATTGTTTGGTGTTTTATCTGTAAATCAACTGCAGTTATCAAAAGTGAAAATGACAATTTACAGATTACACCTTGAAAAGTGGTGGAAAACGTGAATCCAGCAACAGATAAACATAATACTGTCTCAGAGACGAGGGAAAATAAAAATTCCAGTGACATCTATAGTTGTTGTTTTTTTTCCTTTGACGTTTTTACTCACCAGAGACCTGCAGATTGCAGATCACTGTGCAAACGTTGTAAAAATAAATACATAAATACATACATAGATGATCCATCCATACATACGTACACATATTGTATCATAAAATAAAAGAATTATAAGATAATTATAAAATTCATCTGTACAAATGCATAGTCCTTATGTGTTCCACAAAGAGATGCAGATAATACACATTTCCTCTGTTTAATTAGTGTCTTTGTGTGTATTGTTGCTTTGTGTGTGTTGTAATGTGGCACTTGTATAAAAATATGAGGGTTACACATCAGATGGCTCTGTGCTGTTTCTTCATATCTCACCTCTACAGTCAGTTGGCAATTAATGTTCACAGGTTAAAAATTGAGAGGTACATGTCCGGGCGTGTCTGTAGGTTCCAGTGTGTGTGTCCGGAAAAGTTGTGTAAGTGCGAATACTGATGAGATGAGCACAGTGCAGCGTTTGGCCAGTAGTCTCACTCCATCCCCCTCCCCCTGACTCTGTCCAGACCCTGTCTTACCCCCCGTCACTGCACCTGTTCCAGCCGTCTCGACAGCCATGACGAACTCTCGGTACAGACCAACTATCTCCTTTAATTTGTCCATAGGCTGTAGCCCATCATCGTCCTCATTCCTGTGAACCTGTCCTGCTTTCTGACAAACATCACAACCAGAACAGGGGTTTGTTTGTAGACAAGCCGCTGACAGCTGAACCAGTGCGCTGAAGCTGTTGGATAAAGAACGTAGTGCTTCATCAGGAGCCCAACCAACACGTGTGGCCCGTTGACACCCAGATGCTAACCGTCGAGCCTCCGCCTGAAGAAGACTCCTTTCAGGTTCAGTCATGATAGCAGGGCTTGTCCCAGTGCAATTCTGGCTTCCCACAGGGACGACATTGTCCTCAGTTGCATTGTGATTTAGGTCAGCCCCTACTTTTACACCTGTGCTGTCGGATTTTGAATCCTGTTGTTGTTGGTCGAGGGTTTCCCTCTCTAGTACTAGAAGAAGCTGATCTATATCTTCACGCAGAGAAGCAAAGCCTCCCTTTAGTCCTCCATAGTTCTTGTTGGTAAGGGAACGAAGAGGACCACCAAGTGAGACTGTGGGGGAAACCGGACACGAAACTAGAGGACTCAGTTCAGCAGATGCAGTGGAGAAAGTGGACAGTGGTCGAGGGTTGTCTCTCAACAGTGACAGGATATTGGGCTTTGGGGAGGGTGTTGTTGGAGAAGGGACAGGTGCGATTCGAGCAGGTTTGGGACGTATGCGGCGTGAGAACTCATAGACGGTGAGCTCCTCATCAAAGCTAATGCCATCCTCAGCATCCCCACTGAAACAGTTAGCATAAACAGTGCGACAGCCACAAGACTCGCCGTGTTGCTGTGGAGGAGTCGCGTCTGCTGAGGAGGTTGGTGAGTCGCCTCCAATTTGCATGCCAGTCACTCCTGCCAAACCCACCGCTAAATGAGGCCGTGACTGAGGCTGCTCTGATGAAACACTTCCACAATGCACACTATTTTCTCTAAAACTCAGATTAGGATGTGAGCCATTTGGTCCATTGGCCTTTTTCATATGTGAACTCACTTCCTGAGCTTCTTTGATGGTTGCTATGACAACCTCTGCTCCATCGTCTAAAATGTTTCCTTTACTTCCTGATTTTAAGGCCACTGTTTCTTTGTCCTTGACAGGGGTTTTGTTTAAGTCTGATAAACCACTTGCAACAGACAAACCAGAGCCAAAGCCAGATGTGTCTCCATTGATGGAGCTTGTGGAGGGATAGTCAGGAGTTCCTAGGATCTCCTGGGAGCGGGTCATATACCAAGGTAAAGACTGGATCTTCCCTCTCAAAGCAGAGGCTGGCAGTCTACCCCCCAGACTGGAAGAGCTAGTTCTCAGATCAGATCCTGAACCAGAACGTCCAGGTTCCTTATTTTCAAGACCCCCAACACCTTTAGAGTTTGCTGAGGTGGGTGAGCTTGTAATAGTGAGTGGTGCATCTGTGTTTTTGGGCGACAGGCTCTCGTGGCTCTGAGAGACCCTTCTAGGTCCTGATTGGATCCCATTGCAGCTGCTCCAAGGGTGGATTCCGTTTGGTGGATTGAGAGTATCTTTAAAGATCCCTTTGTTTGGATCAGTGGGGGAGACAGGAGAGCTAGCCGGCAGTGAGAATGGGTGGAGGTTGATGGAGGAAATGGGTTTGGGGGGGACTGGAGGGGGAACAGCAAGCTTTGTACCTGAATTAGAGCGAGAGAGACCAGATGGATTTTTTGCAAATATGTTTGCTGGGTTGATTTTCTCTTCAGTTCCTTTTTCATCATGAACATTGGAAACATGTGATCCATTTTCAAACAAAAGATTTTTATTTTGTTTTGGGCTATTTCCTTGTGTTTTGGTTTTTTCCTCAGTTTGTAGAGTTGTGGTTTGTTGAGGCTGCTTACTGTTCCTCACGGCTGTGATCAGGGATGACGACATAGACAATCCACCCAGTGTGACAGATTTAAATTCCATTGTTTCTGGCTCCATTTCCAGGAGTTCTGAAGACAAATGTCCAGAAGCGTCCCCGTTGCACTGAGCATATGCTCTTCCATGTTGAGGTGACTTGGAAGGAACCATCTGAGGTTTGGGAGGCAGCTGGGGCTTAGGTGCCACTGGTGGTTTGATCTTAGCTTCAGATTTCTTTGAAAAACTTGGTTGTTTACTGACGAGTTGATTTACTGGCTCTTTCATTATCTCTGATTCTTTTTTAAATTTATTGGAATGGGTTTTATTTACAAGAGGCGAAGATGGTTCCTTCCCAAGGTAGGCTGGTACACCATTCCAAGTTCCACTCAAACGATTAGCGTTTTGCCGGTCAGCCAGTTCAGCATCTGTGAAAGACAAAAAATAAATAAACAATAGAACAGATAAGAAGTCATATAACTGATATTTTTCATCCCACAACGATGTGTAAGTTTTGCAACTCATTGTCAGTGAAGAACAACGATGCAGATATAAACTAGCAAGCACTCAGAGAGCAAAGACTTCTGCCTCATGTCACCTACTGAATTTAATCACAAAACTACATCTATTTTATCAGTTAGTTAGTAATTATTATTCATGAACACTATTTTTATAGTGGGCCGGCCCTGAGCATAGGCCACTCAGGTCATTCCCTTGGGCAACATATGCTGGAGGGGGCGCCAAATCCCAATTATTATTATTGACATAAAGTAAAGGCATTTTATCTTTTGTTACTTTTTGTAACTGTTTACTGATAATATTGTTTTGAGTGTGTTTTTTTTTTTCATTGCACTGTTCCATTTATAGTCTGAATTATTCATTTTAATATAAATAAATATTTGTTGTAACGCAATCCAATTATTGAGTTACATTGTTTCTGTTCTGGGTGGTAGGGGGCGCCAAAATCCCTTTTTTTCTTCTGGATCTAGCCTCATAGCCCTTGAACAGGTGCAGGTGCACGAAACATCCTATAACTAACCTGAAAGATCAGGAACTGGTGGAGTAAATCCTTCCCGTGCATCAAAAAACTCATCCTCTGAATCTGAGATGTTGTCCTTTAACAGTAGAGCTGGTTTTGGGTTGGGTGAAGGAGTGAGAAATAGACCCTCTTCATCCTTAGACAGGCGATGCTCAGTTTGTCTTGACTTGCTTCCAGGAATTGAACTTGTCCTTACTGGGACTTTGGGGGGAGTCTTTTTCTTCCTTTTAACTGGCAGTCTTTCAAAGGGCATGCTGTCAATCATCCTCAGATCTCTTGAACTAGGGATTTTAGAAATGCGTCTGAGTGTTTGGACTCCCAGATCCTGCTCCTCATCATCCTCTTCATCATCATCACTCGTGGCCCCAGAGGGACTAGACAGGAAATCAGCCTTAGAGAGCTCAGCAAAGCAGAGGCAGGAGTTATCATTACCGCGGTAATTCAAGTTTGTGGGTCGCGTGGGCCCTTGCCGTTTTGGCTCCAGAGAATCTAAGCGAGAGGGGGCTTTGAAGGTTGCATTGCTTTCTTCCAGGGCAGCACTCAAGGAACCACTGGACAAACTGGAGAAGCTGCTGGTGACACGTGGGTCAGTGTGGTACCAGCTGGTCTCCAGATTCATTTCTTCATCCGTGACTTTGAATTTACGCAAACCACTTCCTGTTGCTCCTATTTCCTCTTCATTCTCATTTTCATGGCCTTCTGTTGTCACTATTATTTTAACTTCCTGTTTGCCTTTGTACTCCTCTCTCTCTCTCTTCTCTTCCTCTTTCCTCTTTACTTCTTCCTCTCTCCTCCTTTCTTCCCAGTCCTGACTTGCTGGGTCTGGGCCTTTGTAGTTCTGAGAGTCCATTGGATCATCTTCATCTGTTGAATCTTCTGAGTCACTGCAGCAGCGGGATACATAACCTAATGCACAAACCCCAGAGAAGCACAGCAGTGTATTTCATTATAGTGGTAGAAGACAATTGTGTTTAAATTGTGAGAGAATAAAATAATAAGTCTATCTCTATCCGTATCTGTACTGACTGGTCTCATACATCAACATGTGATGTGTAAAAAGCTCTACCAAAAGGCCAAAGCCAGAAAGTGATTGTTTTAAGTGAAACAGTTTTTGCTCACTTGATAGGGATTCATAGCACACGCCCTCTATAACGGCGAACTTCCCACACACACCTTCTTCAGCAGGAATACGGTGCACCCTCACTTTTGGGTGCCCCAGACGGAAGACATTAACATTTGGATCCACCAGGAGTTTGCAGTAGCCTCCCAGCAGACAGCCTAAGTCTTTGGCTGGCTGAGAATCCATCAGTAAGGCAAACGGCTGAAAGGGAGCAGGACATTGTGGAAAACGGTAAAGTAGAAGTGAATAAAGTCAAAGGTAAGAGGGGGAAGGCAAAGGAGTAGGAGAAAGAAGGAGACGTCATTAGTCCTCTTTTGTGTCAATGAATTAGCAAAGACTAGCTTCCACTAGATCCCTCAGGCTGCAAGTTGTTGCACCAGAGGAACAAAACCTGACCTAGATTTAGTCTGGTATAAACCTTTAACACTGTGTAGTGAGTGCACATCTATTTTGGAATCCATGTCAGTGACAGAATATTTATGAATAACAAAGTATCTTGAATGTGTGCACGTGTCCTGTGTCTTTCATACCTTCATGTCGTGCAGTGAAATGCGCAGCACGCTAACTTTTTCAGACTCAGATAGCAGCTCCACTCGGCTGATGTTGCTGAACTCAACCAGCGTAGAGATAACATTGAGCTTGTGGTTGATGACCTGACTCATCCCATATTTGGCTCCGACTAGCAAGTTGACCAGCACTTCCCTGTCCTGAAGCTGAGTTTGGGTAAAAATTGGAAAAAGGAAATATATACGGTTTATGGTTGATCAAGCTAAAAGCTGCATTATTAAAGCTGCAAGCCTTACCATCATTGTGCCTGTGTACGATCGTCCCCCATAGGAAATGAGCTCTCCGAGCTGAGTGAGGTAGGCCAGTCGAGCCTGAGAAGCTGATATTACCTAAACACCAGAAATGAAATCAAACAGAGTCGTTTTTGTTGAAAAAGAAGTCCGAAAACCTCTAGTAATGTAAAAAATATACCTTTTTTATTTCTCCTCCTGCTAAGACTCATGTTTCTGTCGTTCTACTTTATTTTCACCGTTTTTAACAATGAGTAGATTAGCAGTTGGTGTAAACATCAGCTAAAAAAGTACCCTAAAGCCATGGTTATGTAAAGCCTTTCAGAGCCTCCCTACAGTGTCTTCATCTACCTTCTGGCGTGGCTCTAGCAGGGACTGGATCTTTTTGAGGTGGTAGCTGATCGCTTTCCTCAGGTCCTTTTCCTTCATATTGCTCAGAAGCGTAGGAGAGATGAAACTATCCAGCCCAAACTCTTTCCTGCCAATAGATAGACAAATGAACCTCATGCTAATAACATACTTCATTAACTTAGTGGCAGCTAAAACTAAACTGTAGTTTCCAAACATTGTTGGAAACAAATGAAACATATTTAATCTACTTTTTAAATGATGATAATGTGGTAAAATAAAACAAGTTAGTACAACAGAAAAAGGCTCCGATGATTATTACAACTTGGCTTCTCTCTTGCTAAGATTTTATTTTCACATCATAAGAAACTAACCCTAACCCAATCAGCTGAAAAATGTTTAAACATACAAGTATACAGTCTTACTGGTTGAATGAATTCACGTGATAAGAGGTGAAGGAAGTTCTTTTGTTTTGTTTTGTTTTGCAGAGCCAGAGTGAACTATGATTGTCCTTTCAAATATACAAGCATGTAATGTAAAACACGATATTCCAGATTCCAGGATGTTGTAAAATCACCTGATCTGGATTTTAGTCACTCTGAGACCTAAACATCATGTGACTGCAGAGATGAGAATATAAAAATAGCTACATGTACACTACTGATGAACATGCAGGTGTACAGGAATACAAATAATCAACGAAACCCACTTTTTTGTTAACAATCAAAACTCATATACCTGGATATTAATGTGCATGTAAACAAATTGTCTAATTTTACAGTAAAATGTTTGTTTTGTGCAACTTATACCCCTTTTTTTGACATGATTCACCTTTTATTCTCATTCACCAAATAAAATAACTTGTCTTGTTATTTGTGGAGGAGAAGTGTTACTTATTGTTTTTGATTTTTACTACACTCACCACTAGGTGTTACCAAATGCCCATATTTTAACAGACTGCACTAAATTTGAGCCAGTCAGACTTAAAACTTTCTAAGTGGATTTTTACACATTATTTTACAGTTTTAAATCAAGCTTCATCACATTTTAAACAAATCTTCTGGGGGGGGGGGTGGAATCCCATGTATGACACATTTTAAACAAATGAGGAGATTTGAATTTTTAACAAGGACGATACAGACGATACAGTGCTTGAACTCCAACTACTAAAACAATAAGAGGAAAAATAGTTCCTTCAACTTAAAAGTGTATTTAATTAGTTATTGTATTTACAAAAATCAGAATAAGATTCAGATTCTTAGTTTTATACTTAGTTTTCTTCTTTTCACGCATTATTAGTGTCTTTGCATAACACTTTTAAACATCTGCGACACACTAAATATCACACTAATGATTTGGTTCTGTAAATATCGCTGGTTTCTTATGTTTACTTTAATTTGTTCTTTGTGCAGCTTCACCGAAGACAAATTTGTTGTACTGAGCAAATAAAACTCAGCAATAAACCAATTCTCATTTATCTTTGGCCTGATGGAAACATTTTAAGCCTATTATTTTATGACTGTTGCATTAGGTAAGTTATCCTTTGGAAAATATCTGTTTTTTGTGTGTTTCAGTAAATGTTGACACATATTCACAGTTGGGAAATAGAAATAAAACACTGTTCAGCTAAAACACTTCATTAACACAACTGCCCTTGTTTTATCCCAGTTTTAGTCATTGGAACTGGATTCCTAACCCTTCTCTAGAACCCTAGAACCAGGTTTTAAGCTTCAGAAATATCTTTAACAAGTTTGGTTCTAAAAGGTAAGAGAGAACCCACGAGCTGATGCCCAAACAGCCATGACAGTTAAAATAAGTACAAACACAAACCTTTTTCTAACGCATTAACAGATTAGATTTTAGAGGTCACCTTCATCTCAGACAAATTACAATAATTGCTGCTGTAGATCTTCTCATAGATCACCAAAAATTACACATGCCTCAATGACAAAGGCCAGCACTCCACAGTGACCTTTAAATTATAACACTAAACTAACCCAGACACACACGTCCACACAACTTACGTAATACTCTTGATGGATGCCCGTGTCTGCCCACAACTATCGAGTCTCTCGTGCATGTGTAAAGCTGCCAGGCGGAGCGCCGTGTTGCACTTCATCTCCACGGCAAAACGCTCCTGCAGCACATCTCCAACACTCTGCAAACAGCCACAGCCACTTTACATAAGACACGTGCATCAGCTGTCAACTGAAAAGCACCAGATTTTCAGTCTGTTGTACATTTTATGGACATAAACTCAGGAGCTTGTTACAGTAAAACAACAGTACTATAAAACGAAAGAATGAGCGTGACATCAGTGGCATTCCTGTCGTGATGTGCAATGATAATAGGCACAGACTGAGCATGACTTTGCATGTGTTTCTCGTAATAACCCGAGTATCGTGAAAGATCTGACTGGTTTAAAAAGGACATTTTAAAGTTGTTTAGTGATTTAAAGATGTTTAACATACCAACAATGTGATATTAGGCCACAGTTTAAGTGATCAAACAGAAACACAGAGCAGCTGAATGGTATTTTCTTCTTCTCAGCTTTGATTCGTATGTTTTTTGATTCAAACAGCATGAAAAATGATCAAATGATTCTACTAATAAACTTCTGTGACCTGCAGAAAGAGGTACTCGAAGGCCAAAGTATCATCCTGCAGCAGATCCACAGGGTCTCTGGGAATGAAGCAAACCCTGAATAGACATCTGTAATCATGTGAGTCTTTCTTCTGCACCACCTGTGTGGAAACAAAAACACAGACATTTAATTCTTTTAACAGGAAATCTTGGCCAGATTTGAGGGTTTGCGTCCCTCACCTTCTGTATGAGCTCATCTTCATGTAGTAGCAGTAGTTTGGAGATGCTGTACTGTTGCTCTAGTACCAGGGCAAAGTACTCAATAGCCCGGATGGACAGTTTATCCTTCAGAGTCAGAACAATGTCCTGGAATGATGAAAAATCAACATTTCAGACCTCTTAAATAAACACATTTTATCCCAGTCTGGTGATGCCAGATGGATCAATTTGACTCCCTCCCCAGCTTCTCTTTGGCGGGAATATAAACTACTAGCAACACTTTTTATTAGCTTTTACGAAACACATTAGCTCTTCGAAAAATATGTTAAACTCCAGTCAGTAATGCAGGTTCTTCTTGTGTTACGCATCAGTGAATAATTAATGACATCATTCAGTAGCTTTGGACATTTTGACGTTCCATCACAGAGTGTCACCAAATGCTAAACAGCTGATCCGAATGCTCCAAATTCTCCCACCTTGACGGTGGTGGTGTTGTCGAACTTGAAGGCCTTGGTCTGCCCATTCTCAAGATAGACTTTGAGGACATTTGGAAGGAAGAGAAGAGAGTTTCCCTGTTGGGATACAGTTAAGAAAATATGCTCAAGCGTGAATATGATCAAATATATTTAAAGAAAACTTTAAAAGACCTTGAAAATGAGGAGTGTTTTTGCTCTGTCGGATAAGACGTCTCTACCTGAGTGTGCCCATTGACCACCACCTCCTCTGCAAAGCGCACTTTAACAGGATTATTCCTCAGACGAGCTCTCTTCTCCGCTGACATGATGGATGACTTGGGATTCTGCAACACACACATGTGTCGTGACTGAAACGTGCTGGTCAAATCTAAAAACAGGCTCTTAGGTGCAGGTGCAAACAGATGCACATCCGGGGAGATGAGGCAGCTGATCCTGTCGGAAGATGCAAACTAACAGTAACGTGCCAAGAAATAATCTGCTTAACGTCACGGTTGAACCAAAATCTCGTATTTAATCATTGTAATTTTATTGCACAAATCATTTCTATTTGTCACCATATCTGTCAGGGGTTGTGTGTGTGACTATACAATAAAAACACAGATATTATTATGGTAAAAGAAATATGTTGGGGCTTTTTTTTTAGGATTTAAGTTTTCTGCCTGACAGCGATGTTACATTAAATGAACGACAGTCTAATGAGTTTATTATCTGTGGGTTTGGATTCAGACCTGGTGGTTTTTGGTTTTACTTACTGTCATGTGCCGCAGAATAGTCACATTGATACAGTCCTCTAAGTCTCTGTGTGGAGGGGGGGAAAAAAATGATGCACACACATCATTAAACTGTGCATATACCTGCTGAATGATTGAGATGTTCTGGTTACAGGTTTGTCACAAGACTGACGTTCTCACCTCAAGATGTTTTCCACCTGCTCCTCACTCAGATCCTCCATCACTTTATCGTTTATCTGCAGCACCTGATCTCCTGGGAACAGTATCCCATCTGCTGGGCTCCCTACAAATTCACACAGTGAGGAGTGAGATGTGACGGGAACAGGGCTGCACATGGTGGAACAAAAGGAGAAATCTACACAGATCTATAGGTTGTCCTACACATTGAACATGGCTGACTCAACATCTGAGCTCTCCAGGAAGTGAGGGGTTACAGTTATTCCAGCTCGGCTCCGCTCTGCCTTCGCTGGTTATTTATACTCATTTGTCTTCAGGCGGGCGAGAGAGCGAGAGAGAGCGGAGCCTTTTCAGCTTTCTCTGTAGTCTACACACAGAACGTATGTGCACGTCACTGCATCCACCCATGCAGACAGATTTTCAGCCTGTTTTTGACTGCTGTGCTGCTCTGGAAGCTTTTACACAAACAGACTCACGAACCCACCCTCCTTCTGTCATGCTTTGCTGAGAGTTCTGCCGATGATCTTTTTGTTTCCTTCTGTTATTTCCGCTTCTGTATTTTTCTACTTTTCTTCCTCGTCTTTTGTTTTCCTCTTATCTCTATCTCCTTTTTGAGTCCTCCTGTCGCTCAGGTGTAACTCACCCATCTCCCGTTCGTGGACATTTTAACATTCTTTATCTTCTCGCCCGATCCCCTCTCTGATATATCTGTTAGATCTACCCCACCTTTCACTTTCTCACAGTCTTTTGGCAGCAGATAGCAGTAAGAGAGAAAACAGCAGGGTAAGAGACTCCTCTGGGCTTTTTATCAGCTCATTTCAGAGGATGGACGTAAGAACAGTGGATCAGCACTGTTTTCAGTACCTCCAAATTAAAGTTGTCTGAATGAGAAGTGATTGAATTTAGAAAGGAAGAGCAGGTGGCTCTGTTGTTTCTGTGGCCTCTCTGGCATGATGCCTTGCAGGGCGAACGCCAGGAGCGAGAGTGTGTGCATGAATCTGACTTGCTGGAGGCAGGGCACAGTTGCATAAAGCAGGTGGCCATTTGGAGAGAAAATAGGAAAACAAAGGGACAAACGCGTCACGCACTCCACGTCGTACCTGTGGCAATGTCCTCGACCAGCAGGGGCGGGTTTGGGGAGAGGGTGAAGCCATATCCAGTGCTACGGTCCAGGACGGGGTCTTTGGTGATCTGCAGCGTCAGCTTGGCCTGGAAGCTCTGACTGGAAACACTGTTGGAGCGCTGTGACCTCCCATCGCCTAGCAACCGCTCTCTAAGGAGGTCAGAAAGGTTTAAGAGTTATCTGACTGAAGATAACGAGCAACATAATAACGCTTTTAACTTTGTGTTTAAATAATCATTCTTAATGTTCAAAACCTTATCAGATCAAAACAAAAGGACATTATTTGTTTCATTATGAGGCGTATGATGAAAAACATATGAAGCCAAATTTTTCAGAACATTAGGAACATTTTTAATTTTAGTGTCAATCAAGTTTTAGTTTGATGCTCTCAGAGTTTTTGCTTCATATTTAAAGCCAACAAACTTCTTTAAAGGTCTCATATCACACATAATCAACTTTTTGGAGCTTTTAACAATGTTGTGATGTTATTCCTTATTAAAAACCCAGAGTGGTTTTTGGCTTATTTCATGCATTTCTCAGTAATCCTCCTGCATCCTGAGCTCTGAGCAGCTGCTCCACTCTCTCCTGGAAAACGACTGTAACATAGTGATGTAACAATGTTACACCAGGACCTACCCGGTCTGTCTGCGCTGCCCCTGCAGAGTAAACCCACATGACCCGACCTGCGAGAGTCTGAAGCACTAAGCGCCACCGTTTGTAGTATTTTACTTTCTAAAAATGTCTCAGTGAAAATTTACATTTGGTTGTGAGAGTTACAGGAACCTATTCACAATTTTATTCAGGCAGCTCGAGGGGCAGCACTCACGAAACAGGGGGCCTGGGGGAGAGATGGGATTTTAGGTGAAACCAAGGGTTTTACTTCCTAGTCGGAGAATAACTCGAGAATATAAGTTATATTTTAGGACAAATGAAGACTTTATAACACCAAAGGTAAGATTTTATCATATGTTCCTATCACAGACGTTAAAAACTGTAAAATAGCAGGATACAAAAACCTTTAAAAATAAGGTGAAGAGCAACAAAATATTTCCCTATTTTAACATTGTGAACATTCAGGACAAACCGAGTCTTAGAGAAACAAAATGGGGACTGATTAATCCCCCAAACAGAGACAGAATTCTACAAATATTCTGTGGAAATCACAGCAGGTGTCAAGATGTTTGTTATTGATTCAAGTTGTCATTATTAGTTGAACTCTTTATTAGTTTTCTTTATTTTTTTTATGACTTTTCTGGTCTATTGTCTCCTGTGGGTTTCCATATCTTCAGTTCCCCACTCACACCTGCTCACCATCAGTTAATGAGCCCTGCTGTTTTCACGCTGTAATTAACTCTCCCTGTACAAATACTTCCTGGTTTGTCCAGCTAATCAAGTCGTCCTGGTCATCCAACATCTGTTGTTTCCCGCTCGCCAAACTCTCGGTAGTTTCCTGTAAATGCTCTGGCTTTTAATCTGGTTTTGTTTTGGTTATTTTTGCTGCCTTGAAAAAGTATGTTTCACTAACCTGCGTATTTCTAAGTCTAAAGTTTGGGTCCTTGAAACTAATTACATATAACAGCATGAAGTCAGCAGGAAAACTGCTGTCAGTGAAAACAGTCGATCCCTGCATCGACGAATCAGAGTAACGACTCTGTCAAGCAATAACAAGATTTCACACCGTTTCTGGATTCTTGACACGGTCTCTTTTAAGTTGGACTCGCTGTTCTGTGTCCAATAAATGCACAATAATCACGGGCAAGCAGATGCTGATGCAGAAGAGGTCATTATTGCTGAATAATACGTGCAGGTTTTAAAACAACATGATGTCATATAGACAGTGAAGTCTCTGCTTTTTTTAGCACGATGTTGCCAAACCACATTCTGAAAGCGACGTGGCTCCATTGTTAAAGAATCTGAAGATTAAACTGGTCCGTCTGCATTTAAAGTTTTTCTATGAATTAAAACTAAATGACATAACAAAACTGAGACACAAACAAGGTCAAATTTAAAACCAGCGCAGATTTTTCAATGATCAATAAATCAGTTCCTTCCTTTCTTAGCTAATCATTTACAGATGTTTTTCAAGCATTTGACAAAACCTTACAGCTGTTTTTAATTATTGTTTGATCTCGTCGATAATTCATCGGAAACAGAATCGCAAAACGAGAACATGTTGGATTTATTTCTGACTGTGACAGTTTTTTCTTTGTTTCATTGTTGTGGGTTTAACATGCCGTTCCCATGAACAACAGAAAGAGAGCGAGTGTACTGAGCTTCCTCCGCAGCACATGCGTCGCTGAGAAAGACGAAACCCCCGGCGCAGACCGAGACGGGATGAAGGGTTGTCGAGTGCATATTTGTGGTTCTCTGCAGGGTGTGTTTGGAGGGACAGTCAGGGTTTGAATATGTTCTCGGCTGTGCGTTATGCATCCTTCTTCTTCTGAGGGCGTGTTTACACACTTTAAAAATTCTTCAGCTGTTTTCATGGTTTTATTTTCAGAACTAAGAAAAGAAAAGAATTTCCAAAGAAGAAAGAACATTTTCTTCATCACTTGACAAACAAACCACACAAGCTGATCATAATATATACGTCTCTCTTAGTTTAATTCCATTATACATTGTGTCTGTGCATGTGCGTATGAACACTGAGCAATCACAAAATTCTCTATCGCTTTTTTAGTAACTTTCTAGTCGTTTTCTGATTCATAGTGACCATCTTTCTCTCTCATCTCTGACTGCTGTTTATTCTCTACCTGCTCAGCGACTCCCTGGTGCGTCGTATTATTGTTCCCACCACCTGCTGCACCCGATTGCTCCTCCGAGCTGGAGACCTGCTCCTACTTCGCTCGTTCTCCTCCATTTATCTGAATCAAAAAAGAGAGAGATGCATGAGAGCCACAGAAGGAGTAAAACACACATGGGTGGATGATGGAAGGATCTGAAGCATAAATCAAAAACCAGCCAAAGTTTGAGTTCGAGTAATCGGTGTCTGCTACAGCTCCATTTTTCATGCAGCCTGCTCTGTTTTTATAATACAGCATGTGCTGCGTGACGTGAGTGTGATGAATAATCAGAGAAGTGAGCAAAAAAGTGAGGAATGTTGGACGGGAACGAGGTGGAGCTTAGTCAGCATGAGCCACATGAACAATTCGATTCTCTAAAACAACAACTGTGATGAGATTTATACAATAAATTCAACATAAATATGCAACAAGTTGGCTACAATTCTGCAGTTGTGCATTTTCTACTATGCTTGACCTTTAAAGGGTGGCGTCCTGGGGATGATGGAGGATTCATTTGAGCCCCAAAGGGAGCTAAAGCTGCTCAGTGTTGAATTAATCCCAAAAAGTCAACACTTTCCTCCACCAGGATTCGTTTCTTACAGTCAATATGCTCCAACTGAAAGGAAATGAATATTTACTTCACTGATAAACTCATAACAAGTCCAGCTTCTGTTATTTTTTAGATATGAAGTAGCTGTTTAACATCAAGGTGTGTTAAGTGGGTTATTTTCAGCAGATAATGCTGCTTTACTGCTCTCTCATAACACGATCGATCTTCTGCATCGTTTGACCCAATGATTGATAAGAGAGAGAGAGAGAGAGAGAGAGAGAGAAAGGAACTTTGGCAGGAACGACGACCCAGATCTGCTCAGTACGACTAACAATGATGGATGTGTTCCTGAAATCTAAAGATCCAGGAGGGAAACACAGCCAAGACTTTGGTTCGATCAGTTTTCTGAAAGAAGTGATGAACAGCTTTCTGGACATCAGCCACGCTCGTTTCAAGCATTTTAAAACATTACTTTACCAATGAGATAAAGGAAGTTGTAAGAAGTATCACCAGTATGACGTTAAGCAAAGCTGCTACGAGTAAAGGTACGTTTAAACACCAAGAGAAAGAGTTTAAGCTGAAGAACGTCTCTCCGTAATCAAACGTGTAGTTCCATCCTGTAAGAGGATTAAAAGCCTTCGTTGTGCCAGAAGTGGTCAGGGTGTTACTTTAGCACCTCCTGCTTATCTGGATTGAAGCAGATTGAAGTGAATGAAGAACACGGAGTAAGACTGTGGAGCTGACAGCTGTCCACGAAAATCCCCGTGTGATTACAGACGCTCGTGGCCCTTTTAATCAACCAAAAGAAAGAAAACCCCTGACATGTGTATATACAGTAGATCACAGAGCATGTGCTAGCTCCAAATAGAGTGGTATAAATATTATGAGCTGACTGGGCGGCTTGGATCTGTCTGTGTCTCACTCAGCAATTAGTGTTGAGTTGGACAGTAATTTCTTTTCCTTCTGTCTTTGTTCTGGTCTTTCGTTTTTCGCCGTCCTGCTCTCTGACCTTCTGCGTCCTTGCAGAGTCAGGTAGTCGTCTCCGGTGTCGGCCTCTGTGGGGAGGCAGCAGCAGCAGCCGGTCTCGGTTTGTTATGTTCACAAAACAGTCTGTGCATCTGAGCAGCGCACTTCCAACAAATTTACTAAAGCAGCTAGTTATCACCAGGCGCGCGCTGAACGTGCATTCGCTCACCTCTGAAAATAAACACGACCAATCAAACCGTGAGAAGTTACACAACCTGGTGTATTTCTGGAACTGGAATCGGGGCCACTTTTTTTTATTTCAACTAGAAAGCCTTTTATTAATTTATCAAATGTTGGAGCGTCACTTACTGAGATGTGGTTTGTCTCTTCAGGGCCCTAAAACACACATTCCCCCTCGTCCTCTGAGACACCAGCTCTGTAAGACCCTCCAGGATTGGCTGAAAGGTGATGGAGAGGGGTCCTTCCAATCATCAGGGTTCAATCCCAGTCTGGTGGGGCCACCTGTGCAGAGCAGGACAAGACTATTAAGAAGACCTGTCAGGACATATAAACAGAGTACACGGTCAGGGTTTATATTTAGACTGAAACGAGACGCATCTGATTTAAAATTTAACCGACCAGAGCTTCACTCCAGCTGTATTTTCAGTAGCAGAGCAGATGTGAGCCCAAAGCAGCTATGTGGCTACGGTTTTCCAAGAGGCCCCTCCTCTAAGTCTCAAAGGGCTCCGCTGCTCACACCCACTGTCCTTCTCTACTCCTCTGCAGCCTCAGAAGCACGCACGGCACTGTGGAGACGAGGCACTCCATCATCGTCTGGTTGTCTGAATTAAAATTTCATACAGCCTCGTTTATTTAACTGTTTTTTGTTGCTTCTTCTTTTTTTTTTTTTTTACTGAATGCTCAGTAAAAGCAAAAGAAAAAGTACAGACTGTGAATCCTGATGTGCTGCCAAGCAAACAGAGATCTTGGCCAATGGTGAGAGAGGACAAGTCTCTCAAATGAGCATCAGAGCAGACGGGACTGAAACCTTAGCCAGCCTCTGGTTTCAGGAGAGGAACACTCATGGGGCAAACGCTTTGTTGTGAGAACCCTGGCTGCGAGATGAGGAAGAATATATAAATATTCTTGGTCCCGTTTAGGAAACCACCTCATTTTGTACTCGGCTGTTGATTTGTGAAGTAAACTTCGCTCTCCTGTAGCTCCTCCGTCAGGCCCTGTGTCCTGCACACTGAGCTCTTTCACGAGGCCTGATGTGTCCTGCTAGAAAAAAAATAAATAACTACGTAAGACACACAGAGAGCAGGGCACATGAATAATGCATGGTGCTAATGCAGCTAGCTCAGCCTCCAACCGCCCCCTTCTGTCACTTTAACACAGGCTGCAAGGAGAGAGAGGTGAAGAAAGAGAGAGGCACAGGAGAGACACACAGGGGTCGAAGAGGAGGGGACTGAAGGGCTGAGAAAAGGGGCAGAAAAGAGAATTAGTCGAGGGAAAGAAAAGAGAAAAAGGACAGGATATTGAGGGGGAAAGAAAAGGGGGAGAGTTTTAAAGAGGGTGAAAAGGTTAGAGGCAAAAGAAATTAGATAGTGAAGCTGCAGGAGACGAGAGGAAAGAACAAAAGTTCCTTCAGTGGGAGGTGAAGGAGGAATGAGGATAAGAAGAAAATCATGCAGCAGACTCTAATTTACAGACAGATGTTTGGTAAATACATGAAAGAAGTCAAGCTGTTGTCACCGTCTTCCTGTTCACTGTATGATGTGATGTGAATCTCAAATTCCCAACCTGACGCAGCAAATCTCGAGTATCTGAAAGCGGACGATGAGTTTGCTCCTTTTCTGAATCGATAGCGAATCGTAAATGCTGTCCTCCACCCTCAGGTCCGAAAGTCTCACCACATAAATCTCACCAGTCTGCCTCACCCTCAATCCTCCCACCCCTGCAACTCTACATGCAAAATACAAACTTTATATGAACGCTCTCAGCAAGTGAACTCTGTCTCAATCCCTCTGTTTTTTTCGTAGACAACCAACCCCCACTTTTCAACGCTCATTTTCCCACACAATGTGTCTCTGTCTCTGGCAAAAACAGCTTGTGGTTCAGCACTGGTATGAGCACACATGCACTTCATAGACGTCTACGTCCTCAGGGGACTGTGAGGTGGTACTGGAAGTGGAGCTAGTCTGCAGCCAGCACAACAGAAAACTTTTCTGGGCCTAATTAGTACTGCTGGGACGGTCTGGGCCAACCCAGGTCAGACTATCCTGGACAGGATCTTTAGAGGTTACATTAGGACAGGAAGTGAAAATGTGTCCAAACTGATCCTAATTAATATATTTACTTATAGATCTTCTAGTTTGATTGATTGAATTAGATTCAAGCTGATTAATAATTAGTGTAGCAAAAATACCATCATGTCACAATTTGTTTACAGTAAAATCACAATGATGTTTTTATTTTGATTTATTTTGAAGAGTTCAATCAAACACAAAAGAAAAAAATGAAGTATTTAGACCGAATAACATTAGTGTATGTTTTTTCAGACAGTATTTTGGAGCAGATTGTCATCAATTTTTTTTACCAATTTGAACTTTAAAGATCCTTGAATGAGACACAAAATGTCTCCAGTTGCCCTTTTTTTAAAGAGGTAATTTCATACAAATTTCAGGACTTTGTGGTTATTTCTTAAGTATTAACCAGTAATATGAAACATTTTATATCCAAAAAAGGGGGTTCATAATGAATATGAACGAGCTGCTGCCGAAGCCTGACAGAAGGAGCCGGAACCAGACGAATTTTAATACAGACAGATTGAAAGGTCTGTTAATCAGTGTTTCCTGATGTTTTTTAGATATAAAATGTTTTATATTACTGGTTAATACTTAAGAAATAACCATTTTTTAAACTGCATTTACAAAAATAAAAGACAGGCATAAATGTTGTTCTTGTAATAGGATTACCAAATATCAACGATCCAAAGTTGTTCTGGTGCAACAACTAGACAAAAAAAAACAAAAAACACAACAAATGTCTAAACAAGGACCGACAGAAAGCCTGAATTTTACGGCAACATCAAACATCCATCCATCCATCCATCCATCCATCCATCCATCCATCCATCCATCCATCCATCCATCCATCCATCCATCCATCCATCCATCCATCCATCCATCCATCCATCCATCCATCCATCCATCCATCCATCCATCCATCCATCCATCCATCCATCCATCCATCCATCCATCCATGCATCCATCCATCCATCCATGCATCCATGCATGCATGCATCCATCCATCCATCCATCCATCCATCCATCCATCCATCCATCCATCCATCCATCCATCCATCCATCCATCCATTTTCTGAACCTGCTCCTTACTGTTCAGGGTCGCAGGGAGCTGGGGTCTATCTCCAGCGGTCTTTGGGCGAGAGGCGGGGGACACCCTGGACAGCTCATCAGTCCATCACAGGACAGACAAACAACCACTCACACCTAACCATCTGCATGTTTTTGGTCTTTGTGAGAAAACTGGAGTCCCTAGAAAAAACCCACATATGTACGGGTAAAACATGCAAACTCCATGCAGAAAGGACCCAGCGTGGATTCAAACCTGGGACCTTCTCGCTAAAAGGCAATATCTCTACCAACTGCACCACCATGCAGCCTCCAACTTCAAACAAATGGATTAAAAGCTCTGTGTTTGTTTTGGGGAGTAAATGAGCGGTGGCTCTTCACAGTAAGAACATGTACAGATTCCTTCAGAAGTCCGAACTAATTTGTCAAAAACTTTAATTTTGAGACCACATACGCTGACATTTTTGTTCCAATCTACCTCTTCCACACAAACACTAGTCCCTGCTTTACTCACACCCTTCAGCTCTAACCCCATTTTAACCAACGTGGAACATTAACCCTAAAACACAATCATGTCCCTGAAAAAAAACTTCTTAAACTTGTGAGGTCTCGACTTATTTGTCCCAACAAATCATTTGGACCCACAGGTGCAGTGGATTTCTGTTTTCCAGACCTCACAAATTATATTTAAAGCGCTCACACTTTCTCCTCACCGGTCAAACACGACACACTGGATACAGCTGCGCCACAGGAGTCTCCGTCCCGCAGCAGCAGGGGTTGCTTCAGTTATTCAGCATTTCATTTAAACTCACAGTTGTTGCCAATAAAGTTGGACGCAGACTTCTGGGAACATTCAGTCCAACTGCAGCTCACTTGGCTGGAAGAGACATGTGAAAGTGTGAATCGCTTGAGGTGAAGGGGGATTTGAGTTTATGTGAAGCAGCTGAACTGTTTCGGATTTAGTAAGTGGAATAACAGGAAGAGTGTAGAACAATCGTCTCGGTCAGAGTAAAAGAATTCACATTTTCTGCTTTTTATTCATGGTCTAGTCCTCGTGAGGAGGGAAATAGAAGGAAATACGAGTGTGAAGAAGTTTTGATATCACGTGTCCTGGAGCAGGAGGCTTATTCCGCCTTGAAACAAACAATCTATTTCACTGATGTCCTTTCCTGCTGATCCAGGGACACCTGCATGTTTTAGACGTTTCTCTGCTCCAACACACATGATTTCAGTCAATAGGTGCAACAAGCTTCTGCAGAATTTGACAAAAGGCTGAAGAAGTAATTCGATAACTGAATCAGGTGTGTTGGAGCAGCAAAACAACTAAAACATCTGGGATAGAGACCCTCGAGGATCAAGACTTGGGACCCAAGGAGCAAATGGATCATTCCCACTGAGTCAGCTGGGTTTTTGGGGTCAAAAGGGCTGGTGATAAACTCACATCGACATATATTCAGAACTATTATAGATTTAATTTCTCTCCATAACGAGGTTAGATGCGGCATGTGCAAGACTGATAAACAAAATCACAAATTATATATAAATATTTCAGCCTGTGAGTCCAAAAAACAGTTTATACCAGCTTTTATTTTGAAAGTGAGCAGTTAAAAGCACCAGGAGTTTTTCCACTGATTGTTAGAGTTAATGAAGGTTTGAGTTCATTTTTAATAGTTCAACCTAAAAAGACAAAGAAAAACATGTTGATTTTTTTTTTACAGGAAACTCTAAGGGTGGAGCTCTTAAGATTCCCGAGCTCACAAAATGTCCAAAAAACACTCATCTGTTCACTGACAGGAGGTTTATTAGAGTGTTTGGTGACTCTGTTGCATTAAAATACCCAGAAACAAAAGTAAACAAGAACAGGAGAACGTTCCACACAAGTGAAGGCATGCTGCTTATGTGCCAAGTCCAGAAGTGGAAGGTTCCAGTATTCCAGATCCTGACTGACAAACAGGTGATGGTTAACCAACCAGACAAACTTACAGGAAAATACAGCAGTGATCGATGTTGAGATGTCAAGTCATAATAATATCAGAACACGGAACATGAGAAGCTCATGTGGAAAGTCGAAGAGGTACATGGGGTCATTAAGGCCGTGACCCCAGAACCGGATGAGCAACTGATCAAAGATCTCTGTCCAGGAGAGCAGAGTTTTAGGAACAGATACTGTAGAACCCTTAAAGTTCCCTGGTCTGTGGATTCATGAGGAACCCCTCCAGTGGTATTTGTAGCCCCTCACACCTCCTGATCTTTGTTAGTTTGTTAGTCCTCTATTTTCAGAGGTGTCAAAAGTAGAAGTAGAAAGTAGAAAAAAGCACAAATCCTGCAGAAATCTTGCCATGTTTTTGGATCTGCCTGCACATCTAGAACAGGTGTTTTCACCAACTAGCTCATCTACCTGGTAAAGGAGTTGTGCTAATTGAATTCAGCTGGTTTATTTGGAATAACTGCTGGACTGGATTTCTACGTTCTACTTCTACTTCTGACACCTCTGTCTATTTTTTCCCCAAAATGGAGGTGCAGAAATGTGAGACTTCTGCTAACTCTGATCTTATTCCACAGAATTCATTACTGACTCATATAAAGCTGCTACAAACTTTTTGATCTCTCAAAATTTCATTTATTTTATGACCAAATTCAATTTGATCTTTGTTGTTTGTGCATCATGTTTTTTGGCTCCTTTTTTCGGTTTGGATTCTTCGGGTGTTTGAATTTCGTCTTCTGCTCTTTATTCAGTCTGTCCATTAGCGTTATGAAGACGAGTTCAGCATGAGCTGCTCATTTCTTTTATTCCCCTTTTTATCAGCGGTCTGGTCAGCCTGGATTTTTTCCAGGTGAACTATTAAATAACGGCTCCTCTAGTGTGATGCATATTGTTGGATGTCTCTTTCTGAATGTTCATGAGACAGACGGACCAACAATGACCGCAGGAGCTTCATGTCTGAGGAAGTCCTTTAAAAAATCCAAATCTAACTCTTTGCTGTCTTTTAATCATTGGACATTCTTCTTCTTTTTCTTTCAGTCATCCGTCTCAATCTGTCCTCTGCATCTTCTCTCACACCAACCAACTTGATGTCCTTCTTCACTACATCCATATATCTCCTCTTTGGTCCTCCTCTAGATCTCAGCATCCTTTTTCCAATAAACCCACTATCCATCCTCTGTACATGTCCAAACCATCTCAGTCTGGTCTCTCTGGCTTTATCACCAAAACCTTCTTATTAAGAATCGTGTGAGAGTTTGTGGGATTCCATGTGCTACCATATCAAAGATGCAGCAGGACTTTAATATTTCATAACAGAACAGGAATAAATCTTGAATTTCAAGGCTTCCTGTTACAGTTGTGCACAGAGTTGCTCTACATTTTGACCCCACTGCCAGTCAGTTCTAGACAAAGCTGTCACCTCAATGAGGTCATACCCCCCCTCCCATTTTCCTCTGCTGGACTAAAAAACTGATTCATCTGGAAAAGGGAAACAGTTTCCAGCTGTGTTTCGATTTCAATAAATCTATTAGATGATCATCCCTGATCAAATTAATTAAAGTGACCCAAACACTTGATAGTTTCCATTAAGAAGTCCCAGTCTGAGCCTGCAGACATGAAGCTGAGAGATGGAGAGCGGAGGAGGTGCTGGCTGCAGTAAGTGGGGCAGACTGAAGCTAATGCTGCCATGAAAGCATCAAGTCAGTCCTGATGTGCAAGTTCTGCCCGTCGTGATTTCCCCCTTGGCACTGTGACCTCGGAACAGTGACTCCCATCACATGTTGTAGCACACATTCCTGAGTCACAGCACAACGCCCGCAGCAGCAGCCGCGCATCCACATCCACGCGCGTGCGCATAACATTTTACAACACAAGAGCAAAACACAGCAACAGCAACCACAGCTTCCTTTAAAAAACGAAAAACTACTCGCTTCAAAACGTGACGTGGACCTCAAAGAGCAGAATACCCTAAAACAACAGCAATGTGCGCGCGCGCGGTGGTGGGATGCCCCGCATCCGCTCTGACACGCTGTGAGCGCTCATATTGTATCATGTCATGCATTAAATAAAGGCCCCAGAACAGCAAAACGCATCGTTCCGGTCTAGTTGCGTTGTGTTTTTGTCATGCCCGGCACGACGCAGGGAGACAGGCTGGAACCGAGAGGAGAAGGTCCTGTAGTGGCTGCACATTGCCTACGCCCATTCACAATGTTTTACAACCGAGAATCCTGACACCCCCCCCACCACCACCACCCCCTGATCCAGCAGGATTTAGTTCGCGCATTAGTCTGTAGATTTCACTGCGCAGACCAAAGCGTGGATTTCCAACCCAAACTGCGCCACGCATGTGTTTCAAATATGGTGATTTAAACATGGTGGACTGCACTTCTGTCTCATATTTATCATCTGTTTGGATGGAACCACAATAATCGTCCATGTCTTTAACTGTTAAAGCTTTAAAAATGTCCTCAGGTCGATATTTCCCACATACTTTGACAGGTGGCCGCTGTCACTGCGAGCGCACTGAACAAAGAAACCAAATGGTCAGTGTTTCTTTCTAATCTATGACGGATTTAAATCTAACACATCAGCTCCGTCTGGCCGGGACCTGGACCCGGGTGGAGCCCGCAGGCGGTGTGAAAACCACCATCAGTTTGGTTCGTTTCGCTAAACAGAAGAAACGCAGAAATGCCGGTGGCGCGTCCGTATCAGACAAATATACCGGGAAATAATGAGGAGACTCACCTCGTGGTCTGAGGAGGAGACAAGACGGACAGACGGACCGGGTGTCTGTGGGAGGGGAGGGGGTTAATTCCCCTAAAAAAATGATCGGTGATGTGGAGAATTAAAAGGAGGAAGATGGTTGTTTCTGAAAAATCCGCGGCGTCGGATGGTGATGGTGTTGGCGGCTGGACGCTGTCATCCTGCTGGGGCTGCTATCAGCTCTAATCCGCGGCCCTGAGCTCAGAATACCCCCCCGTCCCTCCCCCCTCCCTCCCTCTGATCCTCTCCTCCCAGCCTCCATCCCTGTCCGTCCGGAGACCCGCGCCCCTCCTCCCGACATGGAAAGAAAGGTACACTGATTTACTCGGTGATTTGAGCTTCTCATTAAATCATCAGGTTATTGTCTTTATTTTAAGGAACGTGTTGAGGATCAAGTTTTAAACAATGTGTTACGTGTTCCTGATTAAATAGCCTACGTCATTTACCCCAGAGATCCAGGTTTTGGTCGTTTAATTTAATTATTCTCTTGGATATGACTGAATGAAGATATTAAAAAGCTATTTTTTGGTTAGGTTGTTTTGTTTCATTTGATCATTTTATGCATAAGTTTCACCTTACCTGTGAAATTCTGTACAAATTGAAAACGTCAATTAATGTATTTATTCTAAGACTAAAACTATTTTAGGTGCGTTTATCATCCATTAAAACGTTTAGCGGCTGAAAGTAGGCTACAACTAAATTAATTTAAAAAATACATCAGTTATTTATCCAGGTTTGAAAATAAATTACTATAAGATAAAGACAAAAATATAAATAATAAGAAAAACGAGGTCACGTTAAAACAAAACTACACGAGCTGAAACATCAAACAAAAGCATAAATTGGTCATTACCATTTCTTTTTCTTACAAGGCGCTTTCGTTAAGTTTGTCTCTCAGTGCGTCCCGTCCTACGTAATGACGTATGCAGACTAGCGTTCTTACGTCCTTCCGTTCAGGTCTCGTCCATGCGATTGTGCTGCCAAAGACGGTGAATTATTAAAAAATAAGACTCACTATCGAGTAAAACCACTGCTAAAATGTTTAAACTGGAAGGTCTCGGTCCAAAAATGGATCCAGAGGAGATGAAGAAGAAAATGCGAGAAGACGTCATCACATCTTTACGAAATTTTCTTATTTACGTCGCACTCCTCAGAGCTAGTGAGTAGCATCATAAGCTAAATGACATTGACGCATTTTTATTAAGATAAGATAAAATATACTTTATTAATTCCTCGGGAAGGTTCCTACATTTTTTGTAAACAGCTGCTGAATAATAATATTTATTTGGTGGTCAGACAATGACTAGTTCTAAATAATCACCTCAGTTTCATTCATTATCCGAGTAGTTTATTTATTTAGAATTTATGTAGACTTTTACATCAAAAACAAAGTTCTGACTGTAACTTAAAACTTGAATGTGTTTCTGCACCTTTCAAAGAAGTCTTGTTTACATCTCTTACAGTATTTCCTGTTTGTGTAATTACATCTTGTCTTGGGAATTTTGTTATTGTTTTGAACCAGCTGGTACATAATAATCAGTAGTGACACACAGAACTGCTTCATCACCTGCATCTTCTCTGTTTAACAGCCCCATATGTCTTAAAGAAGCTGGACAGCATTTGAGCCGAGCCGATCTGCTTCTTTTACTCCTCCATCAGCTGAGAATTTCTGGCATCAGAGACATCGAGAAGCTCCTGAAGCAGCCGGCTGGACGTGTGACAGAATCATTCTGGAAAACTACCAGTGTTTTTCCTTCGCTTCACTCGAAACTCCAGATGCTCTCAGCTCTCCTTTTGTTCTGTTTTATAATTTAACATAATGTAATCTTTGTTATACACTGAGTTTTCACTTGTGTCCCTGATCAAAATTAAAAATATATAATGAGTGTTTGTTTGAAAGCGTGAAGTTACTCTATAGTGAAAAATAATAAAGATAACTAGATCTGAAAGACAGAAAAAAGTATTATTTGCACCACTAGGATAATTTGTGTAGAAAACTTAGTTGACTAGAAAATGACAAGTCTCAGGTGCCATTTCAGGTCATTGCTGATTCCCCTCCATTTATTAAACACATGAATAGATGTGACACTTCTTTTATTTTTTTCATCCTTCATGAGTCCAGTTCATTAAGTTTTCTTCACACTTTTTAAACAATCATTGAAAAAAATCACTCATATTACAAATAAAGATTTAAAGTTTATTTCAAGCAAAATTCAAGGAGGTTTGACCTGGTTTCAAGCTTTTTTTAGTTTTTGCATTTCTTAAAAAAACCTTTTTATCATTTTTCATCACTTCTGTCATAATTTGCCTCGTCTCTCTAAGATGTATGAATTTTATTTCTGGGTTAAGATCTAACAATCTTAATGTTATCAGAAATCTTCAGAAATGTCACTTTCCCATGTTGACCACGTGGGGGCGGTGTTGTATAACTAGGTGATTCTGTGTGTTTGACGGAGGTTTTTTTGTTTTTTACAGTTAATGCAAAACCGGACAAATGTGAGAGTTTCTGGATTAATAACTCTAACATTAATATTATCAATAATGTTATAAATTTGGATAAACGGTATCTTTCAGCGACAGTAAAGACTCAGCTGTGCGAGCTCGGGTGTTATTGTTCGGGGACAAAGCAGCATCCCTGCGTGCGATTGTTGGTCCAGGCCCGCCCATCCTCCAGATCATCCCGGCAGAACCCGACCTGAGCGAACGGTACTCCGATAAAACACCATCCTGGAAGTCTGCGGCTTTGAAATGTTTCGCTACTCTAGTGTTGAGATGTGGAGCGTTTTAAGACGCTGCGCCTGATTTTTATTTATTTATTTATTTATTTATTGTGGTAGATCGGATCCTCGAATCTCTTCGGGATTGTATGAAAAGCTCCACCGGCTGCGATGGACTTCCCAGGTCATTTCCAGCTTATTTTTAAACAGCTGAACTACCAGCGTCTCCACGCCCAGCTCTGTGACTGTGTGGTGGCGGTTGGAGGACAGACCTTCGTGGCTCACAGCTCCATCCTTGCTGCCTGTAGTTCTCACTTCAGGGCTCTCCTCACCTCCAGCGATATCTCCGATTCAGGAGCCCAGAGAGATGCTGGAGACAGAGCTCCTAATGTAATGGAGCTAGACCCTGAGGTTGTGACCCCTGAGGCCTTCTCCACCCTGCTGGATATGATCTACACCTCCACCCTCTCTCTTGGTGCCTCCAATGTGATGGATGTGTTGCTGGCAGCATCTCACCTGCACCTAAACTCTGTGGTCAAGGCTTGCAAGCTTCACTTGTCCAGAAAAAACTTCCCTGCCTCTGCACCTAAAGGGTGGAGGTGTGTGCAGCAGCAGCAGCAAAGTCCATGTTCTCACACTGGTCCACAGCAACAAGTCACCTCAGCCTCAGAGGAAGACTTTGATAAAGAAGAAATAATAATGGTGAGTCAGTCTGGTGAAGATGAGGATGATGCACCATCTTCAAGACCAAAAAGAAAAGCGTGTGAAGACAGGGTTGGTGATAAGAAGAGAATCTCCAGGCCATCTGGAGGAAATGATAAAGAGTGTTCACCTACCGTGACCAGGAGCACTGAGGAAGGAGGAGAGGATCTGCCAGGCGGCTTGAACATGACTGACATCAGCTGGGAAAACCGAAGAGGCGACGAGGAGGAGGAAAAGAAATACAAAGCAACAAAGGGCGAGTCCGAAGAAATCCAGCTGCCAACCCAGTCAGACTGCAGCGCAGGAGGAGAGGGGATCTGGAAGAAGGTGGAGGATGAAGACGGTGAGACTGTGGTCAAAGTGAAGGTGGGAAAAGAAGAGCGGGATGAACCGACGCTGGCGGTGATTGATGTTAAAAAAGAAAATCTTTGTACTTTTACTGCAGATTTAGACACAAACAATTCTCCATCTTTTCTGCAAGACTGCACTGAGAACTTAGACACAGCTGACAAAACAAACACAGCCGACCCCGAGGCCGACGGTGGTTCTTTACAATCACAGCTGTGTGCTGATGCAATGAGAGAAGATGGAGATCTGGGGGAGGACACCGGAGACGGTGAAGGCCTGGACGGCCTTTCTGATCTCGCCTTTTCCTGCTTCCTCAATCCCAGTAATGAAAGTGTGATGGGAGCTTTGGGAGAAGACGACAGTTTAGCTTGTCTCACTGTCGCCAGCGATGCTCCTACAGCTCATGGAGATGCAGATCCACAAAGAGAAAACTCAAGAGAGCCGAGCACCACCGACTGCTCCGATTCTTCTTCTCCCCTTGTATTTCCAGTCACTTCTGTCTCCCTGCAACAGCTTCTCCCGTCTCAGAGGACTGGCTTCAGTGACACAATCCTCCTCCAGCCAACTCAGAACTCTATGACAGGGTATCAGATCGGTATCGGACCTGGTCTCAGTCTGGACCCCTCCCTCGTCCAACCCTCCAGAGCTGCTAAAAGCTCAGGTGCTACAACTTTCCGCCGCATCGCCCCTAAAGTACCACCTGGATCAGAAACTGGATCAGACACCTCTGGATCAGACGTCGCAGATAGACCAACCCTGACCAGAGCTTCAGAGGACGTTCTGTCCAAATGCAAGAAAGCAGCTGCTGAGGACCACGTGCTGCTGGTGGAAGGGGAGAAGAAATACGCCTGCGAGATCTGCTGCAAGACGTTTATGAACCTGACGGACTGCAAGAAGCACATTCGTGTGCACACGGGGGAAAAACCATATCCCTGTCCGAAGTGTGGCAAACGCTTCAGCCAGTCCTCCCACCTCTATAAACACTCAAAGAACAGCTGCATGAACTGGAAAGATGATCCGTCTTTTCCAGAATCCCTGCTGTAACAGAAACACTCGATTTTAACATTCTGTCCTCGGACACATGATTTTATTATTCCAATGGATTGAAACAACAGACTGTAGCTTTATGATGTGAATGAAGTGGAAATGTTCTAAAAAAAAAAATCCAAATCAGATGAGTTTAATTTTTCTTCTTTAACTTTATTGATAAATAATCAATTTTCACTAAGTTGTGAATGATCTACAACAACTGGACGTGTTAGATGATCATTAGAAGTTAATTTTCTACTTCACACAGAGTCGGAGTGTTTGGCTGTTCAGTAGCTGCAGATTTGGAGGATAAAGGTTTTAATAAAGTGCTTTCCTGGAAAAACCTTTACAAGTTTTTTTTTTTTACAAAAACCCGTGTGTTTACTGAAAGTCTGTTCAGTCGCTTCTTTTTCAAGTACTAAAAAAGTTGAAATGACAAAACGACGTTCTTGCGTTTCCTTCCTCAATTTACTCTCACTAAAACTGTAACTCTGCACTAAAAGGGAGAAAATTAAACAAACTTTTTTTTTAAATGCTAAAACTACCAAAGTCCTCGTTCTGTTTCTACCTCATCACATATATGTGGGCACGTGGTTTCGGTTTGGGGCTCTAAAATTTGAGTTCGCTGGGCATGTCTGAGCCCTGCAAGCCCCCCAGCAGGTTCTGAGCCGTCAGAGCGGACATGACGCCTCGCGTGGAGTAAGTGGCGCTGCCGATGTGTGGTAACACCACTGCATGAGACAAAGATAGGATGAAAAATAAATTACTTTTTAAAAGATACATCAATGTTTTAGGTGAAATGTGGTTCATCCTTTCTGCTTACCACAGTTTTTAAGTGTAAGAAGCGGGTGGTTGGTTGGAAGCGGCTCAGGTGTTGTAACATCCAGTCCGGCTGCAGCGATCTGTCCAGTGGACAGAGCTTCATACAGATCCTCCTGGTTCACCACAGCTCCTCTAACACCAACAAAAAACATGATAAATAAAGGCGACGGGAGGAGACGGTGCTTCATCTGTTTTATTATTTACCTGCTGGAGTTGATGAAGACTGCTGTCTTCTTCATTTTGCTGAAAAAAGCTTTGTCACACAGACACTGGGTTTCTGGTGTCAGAGAGCAGGAGACGACGATGAAGTCGCTCTCAGACACGAGCGTGTCCAGTGGAACTGATGATCAGAGGGGAGACAGAAGAACATTCGACAAGAGAAGAAACGGATCTTTAAATATAGATTTTAAAAGCATCTTCTGTCCTGTTCTTTCCACCTCACCGTGATTCGTTTTCTGTATGAGTCTTACCAAACTCTCCGTTGACTTCTGCGGCGTGAGCTTTGGATGTTCTCCCAGAATACAGCAGCCTTTTCACTCCAAAGGGGACGAGTCTCTGAGCTATGGCCATACCTGAACGCCACAAAATAATATAAATCACACTCTACCACCTGCATCGTGACCATCAGGTTACAAAGACGTGCTGCTGACGTGTTTAAAACAATAAAAGTAAATCTAACCGATGCGTCCCAGTCCAATGATTCCTACAGTGCTGCCTGACAGACCATAACCGCACAGCCAGAGAGGTTTCCATGAGCTCCAGCCGCCGCTGAGAAGGAAAAACAACATATTTTTAAACATGACTAAATTAAAGCAGCTGCTTCTATTATAAGTTAAAAAGTGACAGAAAAATCAAACATCATTAAAATGAATGAGTAACTGACTTCTTGACTTCCTCCACTCCCTCTGGTAATCTGCGCGCGGTGGCCAGCAGCAGAGCCACGGTCAGCTCTGCGGTGGCGTCGGTCAGGACGTCCGGAGTGTAGCCAACACGTATGCCGCTAGGTAAAATAAACAGGAATATAACTCAGGAGGGATTAAAGATGTGCTTTTATAAGAGGTACGCTCGGTTCTGATGGTACAGCTCACCGCTTTTTGATCTCATCTAGCGCCAAGTGGTCAAATCCCACAGACATGGTGCTGATCACTTTCAAGTTTGGCCCTAAATTAGAGACACATCAGTTATCAGACCTTTGTGACAGTTTAAACTGTCTGATCACGCTGTTTATATTCTGTTTTAGAGTTTAAAATGTAAAAATAAACTACCAAAAATCTGCTCTATCCTCCTAAAAATATGGACATCTTTTAAAATATAATCTTTAATAGTTTGTTTAAGTGAATTAGAACACAAACACTAAATAATCTGGCTGCTTTGTGAGATGATGGTTAAAGATTTGTGGGAAAACATGGAAGAAGAAAACAAAAAACTCAGAAACTTAATGTTTAGAAAAATCAACAGTAAAATCAATGTGGAACCAAGACAGCCAATTTGTCTTTGAGTTAATGTCCAACAGAAAGCAGACACAGTAAATCTACAGTGTCTCCTGTTAGATGATGGATCTCAAGTACCTGCAGCATCTAGAACTTCAGTATCAATCTGATCAGACAGCAAACACACCAGACCGTGAGCTCCCTGAATCCCTTTGAGCAGCTCTGTCCTGGGCACAGGCTCATCTGAGTCCCACTGAGCCACCTCACAGCTGTTTCCATGGAGACACACAAGAAAATCAGACAGGAAGTGGTCAAATTTACTAGTATTGGCTGCCATTTCTAATAGCATGCACAGAAAGGTTGTTGTATATTGGGGGTTCCAGTAGGAACTAGGCTAAACTTTACAGACAGTTTCTCACTCTGTATGGGACATATTCGACATGCAATACAAAGCAAAACTAAATGTCTGCACTTTTTGTTTATTTAAATAACAGTTAAGACATGTCCTACACTCCTTCTGCCGCGGACAAGATCTTCATCCCTTCTTGCGGGATGCGCCTCGTTATAAAAACCTTCATCAGTTTACCCATGGCTCTCATTCAGGTTAAAAACTTCGGCTGTTTCACCTCCAATGGTCGAAGCACTCAGGAAGAGCTCAAGCTAATGCTACTGCGCATGCGTGGACGTTTTTAACCCTGCGCGAGCGAGTTCCTGCAAAAAGAAGTGGATTTATGATGTTAGAAGAACTTCTTCGCCGTTTTAGAATAAACCATTAGTTTATTACTAATAACGCGTGGTTCTGTGACGTTTCTTCAATATTTGTTTTGGAGTTTAGACATGTTTACACATAGACATTATGTCTATGTGTTTACATTCCTGTATTAAATGACGTTCACCGTAACGCGCATGTGCAGAATTCAACAAATTTTCCTATATTTTGTATCATAACAGTCAGCCTGTACAGTAATTTCAGCAGTTTGTTATTACAGAAAACATATTGACTGAACTCATAACATGGAGTGTCTTAAAACGTAATGTCCTTAAAATCAATTGTTTATTTGAACTAATATGTTCCCCAAATCCCTCTCATATTTAGGAACGAAGCCTGCATTGTGGTTATTAGTTAAATCTAGATCCACCCAGTGTCATCTGAGTTCTTCTGAGGTCCAATTCAACAACATTTTGCATCCATGGAGAAAAATTATTTTCAAACATGTTAAATGATGGAATTACAGAGTCTCACCCAGGACCTGTCGTCCTCAATCCAGGACCTGGACTCCCCCATTCAAGACCTGCACACCTCCATCCTGGACCTGCCCTGCTCCATCCAGGACTTGTGCTCCTCCATCCAGGATCTGGACTCCATCCAGAGTAAGGGCCTTTAACAGGGACCTTCTCACCCAGGAGCGCCCCTCTTCTCTCCCCTCCAGACGGCACTACAGATCACGATACGTCAAAAACCAGAAGACACAAGAACAGTTACTTCCCTCAGTCTGTCACCATGTTGAACAAACATGTTCAACATCCTAATGAAGAAATAACTTCCTTCTCTCTCAGAAATAATGATATTTCATCTGTATTTACAGGCTGCATAATGGCACAGACAGTAGTAATTTTGTCTTGCAGAAAAAAGGTCCTGGGTTTGAAACTAGGCCAGAACCTGTCTGAAGGAGTTTGACTGTTCCCACCATTAATGCATAGGTTTTATCTGGCTTCCTTCCAAAAACATGCATGATAGGT
The DNA here is from genome assembly GCA_006937955.1 of Pachypanchax playfairii. NCBI lineage: Eukaryota > Metazoa > Chordata > Actinopteri > Cyprinodontiformes > Aplocheilidae > Pachypanchax > Pachypanchax playfairii. The sequence goes on along the minus strand of SSNP01000056.1, from coordinate 2,575,915 downwards.
TAATTGGCAACTCTAAATTAGTCCCAAGTAAGTATGTGACTGGTGGTAGCCCTGTGATAGATTGGTGACCTGTCCAAGGTGCAACCCTGATTCTCACCCAATGACAGCTGGATATAGACACCACCTCCCTGCAGCCCTGAGCAAGAACAAATGGGAACAGATGATGATGACCATATAAACAGGCTTCAAACTGAATCAACTATTTATGGTGGACTGTGCTGCTTAATGTATCTTGTGTACAGCGTGTGACAATGTCTATGTATCTTATCATACGTCTAACTTCTTCACCTATTTCCTGGTAATCATGTTGGATTTTCTTGGAATAAGGTGTGCGATGATTACAAGAGCCAAAATGAACCGGAGCCAAGTTCCTTGTGGGTGTAGCCAACATACTGGGCCAAATAAACCAAATTCTGGTTCTGATTCTGGTTTTATTGGAGTTGTGTTAATTCCATGAACATTATTTCTGTTTGGTCAGCCAAGCTAAACTATGAAATAAGTTATGCGTTAATTACACATTACATTCATTAGTGTTTACAGCTGCTCTGTCACAGAAAAAGGATCTGGTTTCCCCTCGACGTCCCTCACGTCCTTTCTGCGTATGACGTCACAGCCCCCTTCAGCTCGCGCCGCCTGTTGGGGCAGCGGCCGCTCAGCCAGCTGTAAATGGTGAAGTCCTCACACTCGACAGCAGCAGAGGGCGGAATAAGTAGCTCTCGGTACGGAAGACAAACCCTGGCACCAAAACAGGAAATTGGAGCGGCCGACTCAGACTGGAAAGGTGAGGAAACTGACATATTTGTGAGGCGTTTATACATTCTTGTTGTGTTTTGAGAATGCACCAGTAAACGTTACCTCCGTCTATTAGCTTAGTCCGTTTGTAACACTCAGTGTTGGATTCCGTTGCTGGTTTGTTGTTCGAGTTTTGCACCTTGTGGTGACCCATGGGGTTATTTAATTTCTTTGCTCATTAGTTAATATCAACCCATATCTTCGTGATGTCCGACCTGTTAACAATGCGAAGGCGGTATTTTATTGATAAGTCCGAGCCGTAGCTATATTTGTGGTCATATAATGCAGGCGTTACCACACTGTTCATACAGCGATGGACAGTCAGTTTAATTTGTTTTAACGGTCCAAGCTCTGCTTTGCATCTGTAACTGTGTAAACCTTCATATCATTCGACACCTCTTATTTATTATTGCTCGATTTTACTGTATTGAAGTGGATTATCGTTACTTTCTCCAGTTAAGAGGCTTTGAAATTAATTTATCATTATTTAATCCTTTTAATTTGTAATTTAATACAATATTTAATATAAATCTTTTGCTTTATTTTTTGTGTACAATATAATTTGAGTGTCAAGAGATGAAAACAGTGTTATCACCATATATGGGCAAAGTGACTAAACGTTAGTTTCTGATAGGATGTTTGTAGAAATAAATATGTTTCTGTTTTTGGCATTTTAATTAATTTGTGTGCAGATTAGAAAAATGCACAAGAGGGCGGTGACTGATGTGGTTATTCCTCTGATCTGTGTTGAACCTCCTTTGCAAATCCCATAATTTGATGTACTAGTATAACCAGAAATATAAGTATCACCAGGCAAATTTACTGCAACTGAGAGGAAAAGAAAACAGCATTTCAAGTCTGCCTAATTAGTTTCAGTAAACAATCAAAATCGATAATTTGAATTGAGGCTTTCAGAATCAAAGCTCGTATCTGTTTTGTTTTAACTCTTAGTTTTTGATTTGTACATTTTTAATGAGGTTTTCTGTGAGAACTGGTGCAAACAGAAGCCCACGCCATGATTAATCCACCACCATGCCTAACATTTAGAGACATTACCCTTTTAATAAAATACGTTACTACTTTTTAAAGAGTTTATTGTTTTTGTACTTAATTAAAGCATTAAGTTTTCATCATTTTATTGTACTTATTTCCAAAAAGCATTCTGACATCTTTTTTATGACCTATCTGTGTGCGGGAGTGATGTCATCACCTTTAAATTTGATAAATATTCTGGTGTTATAACGTCAGGAGGTTTTCTTTGCCTTTCAGCAGTCCCAGGAGATGTTTGGTTGGTCCTTCAAACCTCAACCGAGAACTGTTAAGATATTTTAAAAAATATTCCCCATGTCTTTGTTTTGATTTGTGAGCATAGTTTGTTAAATTTGAGAGAGAGAAGCAGCTGCTTATAGGCACTCGTGGCAGTTGTCAGCTTTGGTTTCAAATGCTCAAATTTGCATTATCATCCTTTCAAAATAATCACTGCATACAAGCCGTAATAACACCGACCTGCTGGTCAGACAGCTTAAATTTCTCAAAGTGTTCAGACTAAACGCTCAACCAAAGAGACGAGACACAAAGCTTAATGTGCAGCTATCTGCATTTTGGATATAATCTTCTCCTCGTAGGGAAAAGGACACACGATATGCAGGAAGACTTTTTAATCCAAAAATCTGATTTCCGAAGAATTTCTTATCAATTTAAATCTAACTCAAGTTTCTGTTTGCTGTTGCAGCAAATAAAACGACTACCTCCAACGGCTCAGTGCTGCCTGAGGAACCTGCAGAACCTGTCTGAGCCTGCCAGAAAACCACTGGCTTAGTTGAGACAGTGCTGTGCAATGGCTCTGTTGACCTTGCATAGGGTTCCATCCATCTCCACCGCTCCTGTGAGTCTAGTCATCCCCACACCTCGTTGTACACAAACAATTTGCATTGTATCTCCAGATATGAAGTTGTTTTTGTCACGAGACAAACCAGTTCATTACATAAGAGAGGTTTGTGATCTCGTAAGGCCCACGTGTAAAAACAGAAAGCCCTGAATTAGTCTTTGTAGATACCAGCAGCCTGTTTTATCTAAAGGGATTTTAAAGCTTTTATTTTGATGGGAACACATTGATAATCTTGTCACACGTATCATGAATGAGCCATCAGTCATCAACATAGAGAAAATCACCTTATATGTCTGTCTAAATGCTCATTTGTAACCTTTAAAAACATACATACTGTAAAAATGTGTAAACACTGTCACTCTTATCTCCTCTTCTTTCATTCTGTCACTCTGCCATGAAAATAATTGACTGTATTTTGTCGAAGGTCTGGCTTTTGTCCTGTTCCTTATCACGGCTCACTAAACCATAAATGACTTAACTGTGGATCCGAGTCTCATTCTTTACATATTTTGTCACAGAATCTAATCACCCAACTATCTTAACTTGTGTTTTCTCCTTTTTTTTCTTCTTTTTTTTCCATCTTCTTCACCCCCCCTTCCCCTCATCGTTCCTCCTACTTCTCTCTTTAATTTTGTTTTTCTTGACTCTGCCTGGACTTGTCAGTTGCGTAAAAGGTAATGTTACTGTCTTAAGTTTCTTTCCCTGTGAACCCTTTACTAGTGTCACTGCTGCTCTCTTCTTTCTGCCTCCTTTTCTCCTGTCCTGCATCCATTTCTTCTTTTTTATCTCTTTCTTCTGTATATCTGTTTGTTTTATCCTCACAGTCAGCCTTCGTTTTGCTTTATACACATCCCTTCTTGTGTGTGTCTTATCCGAGTTGTCACATGTCCCTCAAAGACTTACTGAACATTTTGTCCCACTGAAAAAAACAAAAACTCATTACCGCTGTTAGAGAAAAGTAGAAATGGGGTGCACTGATGTCCACTTTTACAACAAACAGCAGAAACTTTTCAGTTTGCTGGAATGTTTAAAAATATTAGTAGAATTTTAAACATTACTAAATACAAATGCACAAAAAATATTTGTGCAGAAATTGTATTCTGATTATTTTAGAGGCTATACGTGTCTGTTTATTGGGTTTATTCTAAACATCTTTTTTTTTTAAATGGTTTTATTCTGAAGGATGAAAGTCTCCAAAGAAGAGGGAGGCTTCAGAAAAGGTAAATTTTCATCCGTGTTTCCTTTGATTTATTTGACTATTTAAAAAAATAAATAAATAAAAGCAGCGTTTAACTAACTCATTCCTGTCACCAGAGAGAGCTTCGCTCTCGTGAAGGGAGCCGTCCTCCTGCTGGAAGATGACAAAAGCGGGGGCCACAGTGACGACACGTCTCCTGCCGTGACGTCTCCGGTGAAGAAAGATGCCGGAGCACCAGAGACACGACACCTCCAAGCCATGTTTGAACAGCTGAGACCAGAAGATACCATCAAGCTGGTGAGTCTCCAAAGCTGCATTCATGTTACACATCAGATGAGTCAAAACCTGAAATGTCACGTGCAAAAATGTAGTTTGAGTTTATAGTTAAACGAGTCCCGCATGTGATCAGGTGTCAAGTGAGGTCATGACCTCATCTACTTACTGATGGAAAATAGAGCATTTTATTTCACTAATGTTGTGGAAAAATCATTTACAAAGAGTCGAAGTGAGTTAATAAAAAATAAGTTTATTTCGGGGGCAGAGCAGCTCCCTCGGGTGTCACACATGGGCTTATGTGACTCTTGTGTATTCATGAAAACCCTAAACCATAAGACTGACTTTGTAAGATCAGCTGATTTTGGAAAGCTGTCACACCTGATGAATATTAAAGGTTGATTCTGTGTGTAATTAATTTATAGCTGTGTGTTTAACATTTAATCTTTTCTTTTTACCGACCAAATGCTGATGTTCTTTATCACACAGCATTTAACTCTCACACTGATCGAGTTTATTGATTCCAGAGAAAAGTCTAAAATAAAATTTTCATGTGAATCATATATATTTTACTGTCCTCATTAGATTTGTTTGTGTTTTCTTCTTGTTATCATGTGCGCGTGTCCTGCTGCTGCAGGCCGTGCAGCTGGAGTCGGTCAGCCCGGTCAGAGTCAGGTATCTGATCGTCGTCTCCACACTCGGTACCAAACAAGAAAGCATTCTGCTGGGCATGGATTTCCCCCGCTCAGACAGGTGTGGGTTACCAAGACAACAGTGTTCTGTTCCACACACTCTGCTCGGGTAACAACTTCTGCTTTGACTTCGAGCCGTTTAAATTCCTTAACTTGTCTCATGTGTCTTTGCAGCAATCAGTGCACCATTGGCCTTGTTCTGCCAATATGGAGCGACACACAAGTGTATCTAGATGGAGACGGGTAAGAGACTGGGGTGGGGGTTAAATCAGTTATAGAACATGAAGCACTGAGTTTGTGTAGCTGCAGCACAGATATCAAAGCCTGATGTCTGGGATTCTTTCCAGAGACAACATGTTATTTATAGAGTTTAATCATTCGCTGTAAATTACACATGCTCACTAACTCAGACTCTTATATAATCATGAAGATCACGTGTTTTTAGAGTGAAATGAAAAGTACAGTTAGCTTCCACCAGTGTCTGCACATGTAAAGTACAGTGTGATGTTTGTTAGCTGCTATACGCTGGACTCATGTAAACTTCAGGTTTTTAGTTTGATGCCTGTGGATGTTACCAGCAGCTCTACTCTGAATAAAATGGCTGCTGATCGTCACACGAACTGAAACGGTTTGAGCTGCTGCCTGCTGCGCTTCAGCTAGTCTGCCCTCATATGCAGAGTGTCATACATGGTGTTATACCAGCATGTTCACCCTCACCAAGCAACATCACACCCTTCATAGTGTTAGGTTTGATCTTTCTCACATTCCAGTTTGTCACTTTGTTGTCAAGAACTATTACTAATTTACAGTGAATATTTCACACTGCCTTCCATGTTCGTGTCTAATAATGTTTCCTTCCTCTGTTCTTTTATCACATCACTGGAATTTATTATAAGGGTTAATTTTTCCCTCTTTTAACCTGCAGGGGTTTTAGTGTGACATCAGCAGAGGAAACCCGAATTTTTAAGCCAGTTTCCATGCAAACCATGTGGTGAGTTTTTATTGAAATATAAATATTAAAACTGAATATTACACACTTCTGCTACACTGAAACTTTCAAGTGCGTATGTAGATTTAATTCCTGCCTCGGGGAGTTTCTCACATCGCTCCGCTGTCTCTAACACTGCTGTCAGCTCTAATGACATCTTAGATAATAAGGAGAAAAGTAAATAAGGGGAAATTATGCAATCAAGCACACAACTTCATAAAAGACTTAACAACCCTTCAACCATACTGAAAGCCACAGACATCTTCTTCTTTGGTGGTTGTGTTCACACCATGCTGATGCATGGTGCACATGCTGCGTGTGAAACGATCTAACGCGTCATGACTCTGATTTTCTAACTCAAACCTGCCTGCAGGTTTTAGTACCAGACTTTCCCACAGGAAGATTTCACAGCAGACATTTGGACTTGTGTTAGTGTTCCCCACTAGCACACGTGTGTGTTTGCATGCAGCTGCATTCCACTTCGGTAGCTGCACCTGCTGACTGATCTGTACAATATGTTTACAAGCAGAACATCTTCTAAATGGATTTATTTGTTAATGCTCCTGTGGGCTTCCTGCTCTCTTACGTCCAAATGTGTGTCATGAAAGAGGCTTTTTTTCCTGCAACAAAATGCACATTCAGACACTTTATAGGGATTTGTTGTTACCTGCACAACTCGCCAACAGTCTGATGGAAAAGAAGCAAACACCTGCAGGCACTCTGTGTTCGCAAGAGGCAAATTATTGGAGGTTGTTCAGTGTGATCCAGGAAACACACATAATCACACAATGTGTCTCAGTGTCTAAATGTGCTTTAAACTCTGGGTGGACACACACATGTTAATGCTGTTTATTAACTTTTTTTTTTTTTTACATTGTGCTCAGAAACATACAAAAATCTTTCTGTCCCGTTCCTTTAAGGTCAATCCTGCAGGTGTTGCATGGCTGCTGCGAGCGGGCCGTCAAGGCGGCTGTGATCCCAGGCAGCGGGCTGGAGTGGGCCCAGCACTACTTCCAGCATGTGGAGTCGGATCGCATCTGCCTGAACGAGTGGGAGGCAATGAACGACCTGGAGTCGGTCCGCAGGGACAGCGACGGACAGACGTAAGGCACAACCCTGCTTCTGGTAGACCAGAAGAAAGGCTTTAACTCAGCAGTGCTAGCTAAATAAAGCATGTCTGCTCACATGTGTGATGACTGATGAGTCAAGATGGTGATAAAATCAAGCCGAGCAGTCCGGTTGTTTCACGTCACCGCTGCTTCCAACCAGAAACGTAGTGAATGAAAGAAACGTGTCATGTTTTCTTATCGCTTGTTTCTCTTTTCTTGTACTAAAAGTTCAGCTGACAGAGTTTCCAATGAAAGGCTGATCAAAGAACACCTGAGAGACATCATGAGGACTGAAGACCTGGACAACCTCACATCCAAAATGGTAAGCTGGACAGACAGAAAGTTCTTCCTAAGAAAGCGATGAGTTTAATAACTGAGGTTGGCGTCGCTGCATGTTTCATTTGGTACTTTAGGTTCATTCTGCTCTAGAAGCCAGGATAGGATTTGACATGAGACCCTACAAGGAGTACATAGACAATGAGATCCTGGTCACCATGGCTCAGATGGACAAACCCTCCAAAATATTTGATTATCTTTATCTGGTGAGTGATTGTTCATCACTGACAAACTATTTGACCAGAATAAGAAGAAGCCTGTTCTTTTATTTAACTGACGGAAATGTGCTTTCACCAGGATGTTGTCATGTGACTCGAACTTCCTCTTTGTGGGAAACTGTTGACAGTGATACGGACGTTTCAGGCTCGTCATTTCTGCCTCTGACTGAAAATAGTTTTGTGTGTGTCTTGTTTCAGGGTTCAGAGTGGAACGCAGCAAACTTTGAGGAACTGCAGAAAAACAAGTCAGTGTTTGTTTAGACCAACAAAGTTCTCTGCAGTTCTGGTTCATTGTTCAGATTCAGGACCGTGCTGAGTCACATCGTGGCTCTGAATCTACCTCTCTGTCTGTTTTCAGCATCGGCTACATTCTAAATGTCACGAGGGAGATTGACAACTTTTTCCCAGAATCCTTCACTTATATGAACATCAGAGTGTACGACGTGGAGTCCACTGACCTGCTGACCCACTGGCCAAACACATACGACTTCATCAACACCGCACGGTAGATCCAAAGCACCACATACACAAGAAGATGCTTCATGTTTATAGATTCACTTTAATCAGTTACATCACCTTCCATTACGTTGAACACAGACATGTGCTGCTAAAAAAAGCTTTTTTTAAATTAAAACAAGTACGTTTGATCTGAATTCACCTCCTTTTAAAGCCTGAGATGAGATTCGTTTATTGTGAATTTATATTATAGACAAGAAATAAAACAGGATTAACGGAAATGATTTAAATCTCCAAATGAACGGAAGGTTTTTCTAAATTAAGCGTCCAAGAAAATGTCCATGTTTCATCTATTAAAGGCTCTGCTGCAGAGTCTGATCACTGTGTTTTTATATAACCTGGATTGTTTGAATCTGAGGTTATTAAACATAATAATAATTAAAGGGTGGAGATTTGAATCTGCAACATAATTAAATGAACGTTTCAGCCTGAAGGTGTTTTCAGCTCCAGGGTGAAAACCTTCCAGATGAAGCTGAAGTGTGAAACATTTATAAGTTGTTTTTTTATTATTATTATTGTCTCTGAGTGATTCACACCTCAAAGACCTCGGTGTGTTTTACTGTTTAAAAGGTTGTGAGTTTCTGTTTAGAAGACGTGATTCAGATCTGAGTTTCTGTTGAAGATCTTTCAGTCTGCTTGTCTTCAGATGCAGCTCGAGTTAAACCGACTGAACAGCTTCTGTTTTTATTTATTTATTTGAGCTGAAACACTGAGGCGAGACCAGATTTTTGCTTGACAGTAAATCCCATTTTAAACCTCTGATCTTTCACCTCTGTTTGTCACAGGATGAGCGGGCAGGCGGTGTTGGTGCACTGCAAGATGGGAGTGTCTCGATCCGCGTCCACAGTGATCGCATACGCCATGAAGCAGCAGCACTGGACCCTGGACGTGGCGTTGGCCTACGTTAGAGACCGCCGCTCCATCGTCAAGCCCAATGAGGGCTTCTTGAAGCAGCTTCAGACCTACAGCGGCATCCTGAACGCCAGGTCGGTGCTGATGCTGCGCCCGCGGGGCGCTCTGTCCTGAAATAACCGCCTCCCTGTGATGTCTGTTTGCTGAAGTGGTTTTATAAGAACTGATGACTGTTGATCCGTCTTTGCAGCCAGCAGCGTCACAGCGCTCTCTGGAGGCGAAAGTCAAGTCACAGGCTAAAGGACAAAGGAAAAGGACAGAAGGCAGAGGGGAAAGAGGAGGAGGAGGAAGAAGAAGAAGAGGAGGAAGATGAGGGAGTTGATGAAGATGAGGATGATGCAGAGAGTCCAGAAGAGGTTTCAGGCAGTCCAGATGAAATAGATGATTCTGAAGATCACGATGTAATTATTATTTTATCTGTTAAATATCGTAAATATTTAAAACTTTACAGATTTTTATTCTAACGAGTCAAACTCATACGGTTTGAATCCATCAGGTGTTTGTCGAAGCCGCTCCAGCGTCTGACGCCGGCCGGACGGAACCAGCAGTCAAACACACGATCACTGTTAGTGAGCCTGACAAGGTACGAGGGCTGATACACACACACACACACACACACACACACACACACACACACACACAGTAACATCTGAAGCTGACGTGTCTCTTTAATCTGAAGGTGGTTTCGAGTGTGAGTCGCAGCGGCAGGATGAACCTCTTCTCCTTCATGCAGTCCATCAGTGAACTCGATGAGGGAGAGAAAGGACTCGAGCAGGTAAATGAAACACTTATTCTCTGATTTGAGAGAGAAAAGGAAATTTAGAGAAGTTTCTGATTAGGATGACCCCCGATGAAGAGCCAGCTTCAGATTTTAAACATATTCAGACATTTTGTGACATCATCAGTTTATAAAGGTCAGTGCTGAATGTTGGTTTGTTGTGAAACGGCCACGAGTTTCACTTGGTTTTATACAAAAGCAGAAACATTTCAAATCTATAATAAATCAGAGATGATTGTTTCTCTTTAACCAAACACTTCTTCATGGTTACTGTAAAGTTTGATGAAAGCTAAATTATGTTTACAGTGAAGAGATGTTTGATCCATTAATCTGAGACATCATGTGACTAAAGGAGGATCTACAGTATCTCATTTAATATCTTCATTCCAGCGGAGTTTCAGTTTTATAGATAAGATTCCTTGAAGCCTTTTCATTCATTAGGGTTTTGAGGAGTTTTGCTGCTCCGCCATCTTTCTTCTTTTTCTCTGGTTTTCTTTGTGTTTTACATCAGACCTTCCTGAATGACTCTGCTGCTAAATTTATTCTTTTCAAAGCTTCCTGCCAGTCCCAGACGCTCTCCGGGCCAGCGTAGACGTAGCCAAGGGCGACGAGGTCTCACTCATCAAAAAGCCTGTGTGGATGTTTCACCAGACACGCGCTCCCTGCCAGGCGGCGGCCAAAACAAGCACTAACGTGGACCAAGAGCTGGACAGGCAGGGACGTACAGGAGGGAGCGAGGACCTACAACATGAAGGTCCAGGAAGTAAAAAGTCCTGCAGATGAAGAAACCAGAAGGACACGCTAAAGCTTCACACGCTCACATGGAAGTTTCCATTTATGATTTGCTGGTTTTTCATCGCACCTCTATTTCTTTTAGCTAAAGATTCATTTCGATCAAGTTCTTGCTGCAGTATTGATGAACCACCAGAAGGTGGAACATCTCACAGTTTGTATCAAGTATTTTAAAGAATGTTCTGCCACAAACCTCCCCAGAGTTCCTCTTCTCTCCCTCTTCTACAGCTCGTGTTCAACACTTGATCTATGCAAAAACTGTCGACCCTCCCTGGTAAATATGAGACTTTAAACTGCCACTAATTTCTTCATATAAGAGACTTTCACTGTCAGACGGAGGATTTTTACCATGTCTAAGCTGTTAGTTATGGACCACGTCAGGCCAGTTTTATGGCGCATGTCTCAATGCCAAATTGTTTTTTTTTGTTTTTTTTCCTATGTGCCAGTGATTATATTTAATCTGTATGTACCATTTGATTTTTTTTATTCTACTTTAACACCAGGACTGCATGAGTGCCTTCAACCTGAGAATGAAACCCAACTGGTGTTTTTATGTTTTTATTCGGAGGTGGTGGCCATGTGTTATATTTCATGTGGATCGACAGCTTCATACGTGCAACATCAAGATCTCTGCATACATGTTGTAAAGATTTCACAACAGAACTGCTGCATGTTTCACCAGCCTCCGTTCAGGGTTTTCCTGTGTATTTATTTCAACATCCACATGTAATAATCCAGATGTGTCCTGATGCTGATGTGGAACATTTCATGCTGGTGTTACATTTTGCTGAGTGGAACCAAGCTAAAGCTGATTTTATTTACCCTGCATGCCCAACATTAAAAGCATTTATTTGCACTTTATAATCTCGCAGCACACTCTGCTGAGACAGATGTGTCCTGTTCAGATTCATAGGATCAAAGATTTGGTTTTTTTAAGCTGTTTTCACATCCTCTTCGTGGTTCGCTGTCGACACCTCGGTCTTGTTTACAAAACATTCAGAGTGAAAAATAAATGAGCAAATTTCAACCGACTGTTTGTTTTTCTCTCTTTAATAACATAGGAAAGTTGGTTTAAGTGATAGAGGACATGTTTATACAGGAAGTGAGGCGGGAGGCACTCCGTTTCAGGTCCCAACGTATTTCCTTCTGGGTTCGCTGAGAGTGACGCCTCCTTGTTTCATTGCCATTCTGAAAGTCTGAACCTACAACACCAAGTTAAACACTGTTAGGAAACAGTCACTCAGATATTTACCCATCAGCCTCTGCTGCGCGTACTCACAGCGTCTGAGCGGTACGACCACGGAATCGCCCTGTAAACCATCCTGGTGATGCCAGCCTGCCGGCATCGGTGTGCCAGCACCTCCCCCACAACTTTGCACGCCGCCACGCAGCGTGTAGAAGCCAGTTCCTTCTTCACGGCCCATTCTTTGGTTGAACACGTCAGCACTGGGTCAGGAGAACAGCTGGAGAACACCTCTGCTGTGACGTGGTGTTGGCTGCGTGAAAACGTCAGCCTGGAGACATGAACAAACATTCAACAGATGTACTGAGACTCAAAACGTTTCCAGAAGAAAACTGGGATTCAAAATCTTTACAAGACAAATACAGTTGAAGTTATTTACGTTCGGTTTTTAGGGTTAGAAAAGACAAGCAAGAATAATTAAGAATCCGAACTCTAAGTTGTGAGAAGTTTATTTTCTAGAGTTCTGACTTCAGGCTTGAGTTTTTATTTGTCATCATATTTCTGTCATTAAAACTCTAAAAGCTTCTGTTCGAATCTTCATCCTCATTCACTTAATTAAATAACGTATGTAACTCCCATTTTATGCAGCTGCTGCAAATAAATATCTGAAAACTGGGGGGGGGGGGGTTCATATAGGGTCCTGATGCTGGCAACTGCCTCATGCCCCTTCTGGGTGGCGCATTGCATAGATAGACACACGCGGATTAACACAACTAGTTTAGTTTTGTATTGTTACCCCAACTTCAATACTTCTTTTATGTGTTTAAGGAGCTTTTATTTAAAATATTTAACAGTTATTGTCCTTGTTGACACAATTAGGCTTCAAGTTAATAAAAGAGGCTCCATGAGAAATGGATTCGAGCTATATGAAAAATATCATGTTTCTGTCACATATTTGTACTTCTTGTTTTCCTGAGTATAATCACATATTGTATGAATCATTTCACGCGCACGCGCAAACACATTCAAAGCTAGTTGGTGTCGGTTCAGTAAGACCCGGCCCTGTTTGATCCAGACCTGTGGTAGAACTGCTGGTGAGGCCACGTGGTTTTCCAGCCCCGGTCCTTCACAGCCAGAGCCATCAGTTCCAGGTTCCGGGGGTTCCGGTTCACAAAGGTCGGACTCACAGCCTGGTTCTGATCCGCGCTGGGTTCCGGTTGAGAGGCCGGTTGACTTACACACCGAGCTGGAACAACACGTGCCATATCAGAACATAAAACTGTTTTGGGGTGTTAATAGTCTTGGGGGTGTTAATTGTTTCTCTTACCGGTCTGCAATCCTAAAACGGAACGTTGAATTTGACCAAACAGCCGGAAACTGCGGCGAATTTCGTTCAAAGCCATTTTCACATCAAGAAATAAATTACGATTTGTTTTCTTCCCTCCGCTGAGGCCTCGTGCCCTGAAATGTTTGAAACTAAGTCTTTACAACATGTTATTTACATGTTCACGTTACATGACAAGCGCCATGTTTGACATTGTAATAATATCCGGTGTAACGTGAAAAGAAGTCCGGTCAGAAACAGACACTCGGTATGGCTTTTTATCTTTCCGTTTTTGCTGGAGAACATGAACAAAAATACATTTTTACTTGTATTTATTCTTTTTATTTAAAGTTAAAACAGTAACATAATATCTATATGGAGTAAACAGCATTTTAGACAGTAAATCACAAACTTACAGGCCAAACGAAATTAGGATCTGAAAAACTGACTGTAACAAGAAACTTTTTACTCTCAGGGTTTCAACTGACCTATGAGTCTGTTAGAAATTTTAAGGAAGAGAAAAACATTTTCAGTTCATGTCTAAAACCTGCACACAGAGAGAGTTGGTTCTTCAATTTGCACTAATGTAGATCAGATTAACCCAGTAAAATAACAATATTCATTAATGAACCTTTTTCACCTGGAATGAAGTCAAAGGAAAAAAATGTGACACAGTCATTCTTAAATTTAGCTTATCCTGGACTTTTTTCCAAATCTGTTCCATCATAGAGCAGAAAAAAATCTTTAATAGTTTATAGTTTAATCTTGACAAAACAACAAGCATCAAACCTGAAACCCAAACCGTCTCTTCAAGGTCTCAGCAGCTGGATATCAACAAAAATATACATCTACGCTTAGGGACCAAAAACACCTTTCATGCTCCCAAATAGAAACAAAACAAATAAAGTTTCAATCACTTTATTTTTTTATATCTTTGCAGTTAAAAACATGGTTTAAATAGCCTGACCGATGTCTACAGCAAACACATCTGGACTAAAAATATATGTTTTAGGGTGACTTACAGTAAATCCAGATGTTTTGCTGGTGTGAGAGAAAGTTTTCAGTGACTCATGTTGTTCACCAACATAGTTTGGTCTGTTTTAAACCCTGAAATAAAAAACTTCTCTATTCGTTTTAGGTCCTTTTTATTCCACTTATCTATAATTGTTCTTTTTTCAGATCACGCATTTACAATCATATGAAAATGTGATTTTAATTTTGAAAAATCAGCAATACTTCAAAAATATCAAGTTTTAACTCTAACTTGATCTGCTAGAATAAAAGAATGAAATACTTCCTGTTTGACGTGCTGATGATTTTACTTTGAATCTAAACAGAACGATTATCCGTCATTCATCTGACAGAAAACTGAACACAAGCATCAACTCAGTAAATTCTTTCACACAATGAAACTCAGAAAGAAAGAAAATCATTTAATTCTAAATTTAAAGCATTAGGTGGCAAAAACAAACATTTCATGTCCATCAGGAGATTTTGTACAACGTAGTGGCACGAAAACAGCAGCTATGATTTTTCCAAAATGTGCAATGCCCAAACAATTAACCCCAGTAAGGCACTAGTAAAACATCAAATTATTAATAAATACTCGTGGCGTGTTTGGAAGACATTAAAATGAGGGAAAGTCTTTGGCTTACAGACGTATTTTCAATTGTTCTCTACTTTAAATCAATCAATCTACAGAATGAGCTTCACATTCACTCAGTCAACAATCTCATTCCCTTGAAAACCAAAATAAACCTGTTCTTAGAGGCGCCTTCCCTTTTTACAATTTCTATACTCTTAATGCAGTAAAAATTCCTGAAATAACGACAAAAGAATTTAGAAATCAACATATTACAAAGTAAAAACTTAGACGGGGATCAAAAAATTACTTTTCCTATAATTATGTCATCGTTAATTAACTCGTTTTCATTTTAAAGATGCAACGAGAACAGTCTGCGTCATCCATCGTGATTATTGTGCGAGTTAACTGAACCATCTCGGGGTCTGCAGGCAACACAATGTTGTTGAGATCGACACGGAGACGTGAGTTTGTTGCGCCATCATACAGCTGTGTGAGCGTTGATCAGAGACGTGAAGGAGAACGGACTCAGTTTGTATCCGGTTCCGCTGTAGAATTTATTCTGAAACTCCACCCTGTGAGAGAAGCAAGTAAACACACACTCAGAAGATCCAGTAAAGCTGCTTCGCACGTGACAGTGCACGTTAGGAAACACACAACTCGAAGTGTTTGGGATGTTTGGCTTTCCGGATGAATCTAAACTGCATTCTAACCGTTATAGATGACCTTCATGTGACCTTTACTAAACTTTTTAACTGCTCCAGCTGTTCAGTGTTTCAGTACTTCTTACACAACACGGAGCTTATGATGTTTCATTAATGAATCAACTTCCTGGTTCGATCACAGCTGGTCTTTAAACAGCCTCATCATGATGTTCACGTTATGACATCACAAGGCCGAGACGACACCTAACAGCTGATCAACACCTCAACATCACGAGGCTTCAAACAGGATGTTCTCAGATGGAAAAGGCTGCTGAGCTTAGTGTGTCACTGAGTGTCATCAGCTGGTTGAGACAGAGAAGAGGACATCCTTTGTCCACGTCCCACACTGATGATGCTTCATTCTGATCAGTGTCCTGTGGAACTGAATGATGAAAGTTTCTCATAACCAGGAACATTTAATGGAGCTGAGAGACACCAAATGTCACATCAGACAGTTTAAATCAGTTTACATCCGTGTGGTCTGAGTGCTAGACGACCTGCGAGGTACCTGGTAACACCAGGAACACGTGGCATTTACACAGGACGAGGGACCGGTGGGTCTTAGTGACTCTGATGAAAGTCGATTCACACTGATCAGAAATGATGCTGATGTTGGAGACATCAAGGAGAGCGTGACGCATCAGCCACCGCTGTCACATGACGAGTCTTTGGTAAAGGTGTTACAGTGTGAGCAGGTGTATCAAGTCAACACAGAACTGTCCTGATACACCGTCGAGTCCAAACTACCTGAGTTACATCATGAATCCAGTCATTGTGTCCCTGCATGATCAACACAGGCCGAACTTGATCTTCATGGTCGACGATGTTCCAGCTCATCGAGGCTGCATCATTAGAGAACAGCTGGAGACGGAGGTACCTCCAATGGAGAGACCTGGACTTCCTCCAGACCTCTGGGATCAGCTGAGTCTCTATGTAGAGTCAATGACCCGCTGGCCTCCCTTCAAGCGCATCAGGACGCCTCAGCAGACAGTCGACTCGTGAACACCAAAAGACGTTACTGTCAAGCTGTAATTGATGATCCAGGTCACATGACACGTTACTGAGACACTGACATGTTTTTGTTGCAGTAAACTCGCAAACTGTTGATGGATTTTGTTTCAAAACGATGTTCAAGATGATGAAATCACCACATCTTTCTACTGAAATCTCCTACTTTCATGATGTAACATCACTGACGTGAGAAGTTTGAATATTTTCCAGATTTTACCCGAAAACCAAATATCCCAAACTTCCTGTGAGTATTATATAATGTTGCTAATGTGTTTGGAAACATTTAATGAACAGAAATATATTGTTATAAGCCTTTATTGCCAACAGTAATATAGTATTTATATGTTACTGTAATTAATAAGAATCATGTCGAAAGTTTTTCTGTTTCCTTACCAATGCAGACGGAGCGCGTGCAGGAAAGCAGACAGTCCCTCCATAACCAGGAGGATGGAGACGGTCAACAAAGCAAAGAAGAAGAAAATCACAACTAGCACCGCAGAGCCAACGTAGCCCTTCCACTTTAGAGCCAGACGCATGACCATGACCCACAGGACCTCCGAGAGCTCTGCAGAGACAGGAACAAGAAACACGCGCGGATGAGTGAGTGTTTGAAGGAGGAAGTCTGTGGCGTGCGTCACGTGACTGTGTGGAAAAACTGACGTGCATGAGCCAAACTGAGGGCCCAGAGTCGCAGGTAGGACGCCGTGTTGGAGATGCAGCCCAGGCAGTACTCTATAGTGTGGATGGCCTGATGCATGAATTCATCCGCAGCATCGAACTCCTGCAGAACGTTCGGACGGTTAGATGAAAATACAGCAGCCAGGATTTAATCTGATTAAAGAATTCAGTCGTTATACCTCGTCCTCAGCTGCTCCTCCCTCCACCTCCCCCTGACAGGTGTTTACAGAGGCTTCTTCAGCCACCAGCGGACGCCGCTCTTCATCCTGACGTCACACAGAATAAAGATCTCACACATAAAGCATCTCTTTGTTTAAAAGTTAAACTTCACGTGAAGGTGGACGTACTACTCGGCGCCGTCTTCCTCTGAAGACCACGTATTTGCACGTTGGCTTCCCGAACAGCAGGACAGGAACTGAACACAGAGCCACCACGACCAGAACCTTCTGCACCACAAGCTGCACGAAGAAACCAGAACCAGGTCAACAAGAACAACAACTCTGAAGCTTGTTAGAGAGTTTGACATGTCTGATTCTGTTCACGTGCTTTTAATAGAAACAGAATCTGAGCTTTAAATTGTTTAAGAGGATTAAATCTATAGGAGATTACTTCAAGCACATGAACAAAAAGGTCAAAATTAAGCAACTGAGTTTAGAAATATTTCACAAATTTGATTCATTCGTACAAAATATTATCAATAGTAGTTGAATAGAATTTCACCTCTTAAATAAATGACAAATAATTTAATCCACTGGGTTATAAAACCATAAAAATGTTCACTGTAACTTAATTAAGTTAATTAAGAGCACCGACACACAAACCGCCTCATATTACCATCCTGGTAGGATTTTGGAGAGTTTTCACGCAAATTATAAATTAAATCATGTGAGTCAGTCAGGAGTGATGATGTAGTTACGTTAGGTCATGTGACCTGCACAAAATTAGCAAAAAGACTGAGAGAAACAGGTTTTAGATTTGATTAAAACAGGTTAAATAAATTCCAGAGATCTCTGCAGCTCCGACAGCAGAAACATTCAAAGTTTAAACAGAAAGTGGAATTTTTAATTTTTTTATATTTTTAAGTCAAAATCATAAAGGAAGTTTGATATTTTTTCTGTTAAATGTTCAACTGAATGTGACACAAACTGTTAAACAGTTTAAAATTGTCAAATATTAAAAAAAGATGTAAAAATACAGATTTTTGTCTTTGCTCAGATTATAAAGTTAATGTTAGAATTTCGGCGCAGCAGCTGCGTCGACGCCCTTTGCCAGAACGGTTCTAGTTTCCGAGTTGTTCTGTCGGAGAACCCACCTGACCCTTGTACAGCTGCGGGTTTTCGGGGTTGTCCGTGAACAGGAACATGTCTATGAAGTGGATCAGTATGCTGGGGGCCTCTCTGGACATGGCAGGCGTGTAGACCACCCACTTGAAGATCACCATGAAGACGAGGTATCCGAACAGACACAGCATGAAGAGCAGCTCTGGGATCAGCACGAAGAACACGCTGCTGATCTGACCAAAGTGCCTGAAAAACAAAAACCAAGAGGATGAAGCTGAAACACGTCTGAACGCTGAACAAACAACAAACAAATCACTGACCAGTAGTTGAAGAAGGACAAACAGACTCCAAACGTCATGTGAATGACCCCGACGATGACCGACATCTTCATCTTGTACGAGTTTAAAAAGGTGAGTTTGTTATTAGCCAGACCCCAAACCTAAAAACAAACAGAGCAGAATGAGGATCAGAGCGTTTCAGCTCGTTTCTAAATGACAGATCCAGATTTGTGACCGTCGTACCGGGTCGATCCCAAACGGATACGGGCTGGTAAAAACTCCCGTTACGTTCGGATCCATGGACATAAACGGGGTATCCTCCAACATCGACGGGCTTAAACAGAACACAGACGCGTTAGAAGGAGCGCGGACGTTTGGAGGGAGCGAATCAGCAGGAAAGCGTTTCACCTCCATATGTCGCTGTCAAACATGGGGCCGACGTGCCACGCCGAGCTGAAGGTGGAGATGCCTCTGCTGAAACACTCGTTATAAATGGCCCCCGTGTAAATGGAGAACAGGCCCATCAGCAGAATCAGATACCTTCCGCCAAACATCATCCTCCAGATCTGAAACGCGTTTTTAAGAAGTTAAATTATATTCCAGCACATCAAAATGAACAAAGAATCCAACTAAGAGTTAAAATGACCTCATTCGTGTTGTTTTTGAGTTTGGGGTCTTTCTCCTCGAGGACCATCCACAGGGCCGCCAGAGACATCAGCAGACCGTGACCCACATCCCCGAACATCACGGCGAACAGGAAGGGAAACGTGATGATGGTGTAAACCGCTGCAGAGACGCCGACGTGTCATCATTTATCAAACACGGACACGTTTCTGACATGAAGAAGCTTTAAAAAGGTGACGCACCTGGATTGACTTCGCGGTAGCTCGACACTCCGTACGCATCGACGATGTTCTGGAATCCAGCTGTGAAGGAGTTGAGAGGAAACAGAGTGGGCGGGGGGGTGGAGCAGGGCAGGCGGTTGTAGAAGGAGTCGACGCCGCTGCCGCTTTTCCTCTGCAAAAAACAAAGATGGTGTTACTGATTGATGTCGGAGCTCCTGATCTGCTCGGCGCTGCAGAGTCATCTCACCCCTCCCTCTCTGAGAGCGCTCTGCAGCTCGGGCAGCTTGGCGGTGGGACACCAGGCCTCGGCGATCAGGCACTTGTCGGTCACGGAGGGGCTGCAGAGATTCAGCACCATCTGGATGGCCTTGCACTTCTGGACCTTCACCTTCCACTCGGGCAGGATGGCCACCGCTCGCACCAGCAGCTGCTGCAGGTAACTCTCAGTCTGGTGCAACACCTGAAACACAAACATATTCCACGTGCTTTACTTTGATCTTTCTGGAGACTCGGAACGTAGAAGGAACTGAAGCGGCAGCAGAAAGACGCTTACAGAGTTGATGTCTGCGATCCGTCCCTGAAGCCCCTGCAGAATTTCCTCTCTTTCCGTGGTGCTTTCAGGGTACGGAAACGTCTGAGTGTGGAAGCTGTTAACAGGAAACAAATAATAATAATAATACATTTAATTTAAAAGCCCCTTTCAAAACACCCAAGGACACTGTACAGAGGAATAAAAACATTAAAAAGAGTTCTTAGAAAGTATTTGCCCCCCTAGTTTTCTTCTATTTCTCTCTTTTTTGTCACATTTAAATGTTTCAGATCAAAAACAACAGTAAATAAAAAATACTGTTTTTCATCTATTTAAGGAAAACAACTATCCAAACCGACCTGGATCTGTGTTAGAAAGTAAGTGCACCTTTTTAGGGGCTAATTAGAAACAAACTCATTGACATCTGTCAGTCTGGACAATGTTAGAAAGATGTTTGTAAGATTTTGGGTCTGTAGGGAGAGTTTAGGGGTCTAAACCAGTCCTGATCCAAAAAGAACAAACATGTCCGTGATAGCAAAGACAGAGACGAGAGTGGAACTTTTTGGAAGTTATGCATCCTGTTAGGGACACGGTGGTGGGAGTGTGATGGTCTGGGCTGCTTGGCTGGACAATGAACTGATGGAAGCAACCAGTTATTAAGTTTAGGGTGCAAATACTTTTCGCGCAACATCAAGTCGGTTTGGAAAGTTTTAATAAAGATTTAAACAACGTATCTGATGATTCTATTTGATATTAAACTTGAAAACTGAGCTTTATCTTTAACTCTGAGCAAAAATGCACAAACTTTCCCACCAATCACAAATCTTCTTGACTTTCTGTCCGATCTGATCTCCCCAGAAGGAAATGAGGAACACGGTCCACTGCACCATGTCGCCCTGAAAAAAACCCAAAAGCCAAGAAACAGCAGAGGTAAGAAACCAGAAACCCGTCAGATAAATCAGAGCTTCTTCTTCTGCTCCTACTGTGTCTGGGTGAACAAGTCGTTCCTCCATTTCTCTGAAGTCCACGATAATATAACCGCGACACGCTCGCCATAGCAACCGTTCAAACGAGGGGACCTTCCAAGGATGGACCACTCCTGCTACGAAACTGAGAAAGAGGAGGAGATGCAGGGAGATCTAATGAAAGCGTGAAACTATTTAAACATCGAGATCTACCTGAGGCGGATGTCCTGACGGTTGTCAAACAGGCCTTGGGTTTCCAACGCAGGAGGCGGAGCCTGTGAGAGAAAAGACACAGATGTATTGTTTGTTTTCTACTCTGTTCGGTTCTGTTCAGACATGTTTCTACCTGTGTGGCTGTGAGCGAGTGTGTTCTGGTCAGGACTCCCTGGTACTGATGGAGCTGGTTGAGCTGAGTCCGAAGGCTGTCCCGGTTCCTGGACACCTGACAGAAACACACACAACAACCCGTTCAGGCTAAAACGATTCCTCGCCGATCGCAAAGAAGACAGACACCGTTTAGTTCACCTCTCTGAGCTCTCTCGCCAGCCTCTCGCTCTCCTCCTCGATGGTGATGAGCTCGCGCGGCTGAGGCGCCGAAGGCATCGGGGACGGAGGGCGGAGCGGACCTGGCAGGGGTGGAGATAAGGAGCGACTGATCTCCTGCTCCAGGAAGGCTGAAGAAGAGGAACAACATCAGAATGAGATGGAATGAAGAACCTGGAACAACTAAAAAAAAAAGAACAGATAAAATGAGGAAGAATGAGTCAGAACTCACTGAACGTCTTCTCGAGCTCTTCGCATCGTCTGACCTCGCCGACAAACTTCCTTTGGAAGGCGTTCACGTTAGGATTTAACTGAAATGTCAGAAAAGGAGAAGAGAGAAATGCTTCATTCATGCTCAAAATCAGATCAGCAGTGACGTTCCTGCTTCTTGTGACATTAAGAAAAACGATTCAAGAATCGCAACGTGAGCCAAAACACGTGACAACAGAGTTTAAATCAATTCCAAGCAGGTCAGGAGGTCAGCGCGTCTCACACCCTCTGATCTAACGACTCACGTCTCTGAACTCCACCAGGCCCAGTTCTCCCAGCTCGCTGACACAGTTGTAGGCCGATCCGGACTGGAGGAAGAGCTGCACCAGGCACACCTCCTCGCTTCGAAACATGGACCCCATGACTGCCTGCACAGTCCAAACGAGGAGACAATTACAAGTTTAAAAGATCCCAATTAGGGAAGCGACTGATGTGGCAGACGGGACAAAGGTGATGTATTTAAGTATATAAAACGTTATAAAGGCTCCTGATTTCAATCGGTCAGTAAACTTCCTGCTCACACTGCAGGTGTTTGTTAATAGAAGTAAAAAAGAAAACAAAAAAGAGGAAGTGCGACGTTTCCATGGCATCAGGTGGGATTTCCATTCTTGCATGTTGGTGTTTCAACAAATAATGCCACACAGTAACATTTCCTCTTTTTTATGTTACTTTAATGTTCAAGTAAAACATACACACACTATAATTTCTCAAAGTGTAAGTTTCTAAGTTGTTTTCAACCTGATTAAATAAACCTACTGCAGCGTGAGACAGAAACAGAGTGATGAATCCAACCTTTTTCAGTTTTTCTTGTCTGTTTTGTGGATTTTGAAAACTCTTGCGATGTTGAACAGAATTATAGCTGCTAACAGAAATCAGCTGTTAGAAACCTAATAAGCAGCTGAGGGACTGACTCAGAATAACTACAATAATCTCAGAAGATATTTGTGTATTCAAGGAGGAACGACCGTAAACTAATTCACCTCAGTGTTTTTTTTTGTTTTTGTTTTTTTTTTTGGGGGGGGGGGTCATAATTGGTAAATAGTTTCGATTTTATTGACCCACCAAGTGACTGAGACCAAATAAAAAATGTTTAGCTCTTCATACTTTAGACATTTCATTGTGAAATTAAATAAAAACCTTCTTCAGCTCTTTAGAAATGAGATACTTGTCAGCAGTTAACTATGAAGCAGATTCATGTGAACAAACAATTAACAATAAATCCGAATAAACCACAGATATCTCACCTGGCTGCTCCCGGAAGTCCTCGTTATCTCTAATAACGTGGTTTGTTCACGGGAGTCCGGTTCGGTTCAGTTCGGTTCCGTTGCACCGAGTGTTTGTGAGCTGTGAGTTAAGTTATGTTCTTCTGTTTCGCATTTCCCGTTCATAAGAGTCACGTTACTGTAGCATCACGTGACGTGCTACACTCGGCTGCCACCAGGGGGCGGTAGTGATGAATAACAGCTTTGTGTCGCGGGATTTTGCTCCGTTTAAACTGTTTCCTCAACAGCTTGGTTCCGCTTTACTCTGAAACTGTTACTTGTTCTAAACCTGCAGGCTGCAGGTCTGAAACTTTCTGCAGCAGAATGACACTAATACTATAAACAGATTGTTCTGCCTGTATGAATGATTCCAGAACCGAACAAACTCGACTCGAGTTTCACCGAAATTTTTGTAAATGTAGCAATAAGTCTCTGACACAGACTCTCCTGATTCAAAACTATGGTTGCCCCTAGAGTCAAGACATATGCAAATCTCCAAAACACGTACAAAATGAAAAACAAATGCAAATGCAAAAACACCTCCAAATCCAAATTTGCTTGTGTTTTGACTCTAGGGGCCACCGTACAAAACAAACCAATATGTTACATTAAAGCACCATTTGTATATTGATTAGAAAATGATTAATCTTTAATTAACATTTTAAGGCATCAAAATACGACCTTGTTGCATTAAACAGATACTTTAGCTATATAACAGAAACAAACTGCCTCTGATAAAAGACCTGAGACATTTTAACAAAGTCAAACTTGTTTCCTTTTGTGGACATTTAAGTAATAAATGATCAAACTACATCCATGCAGTTTTATAAGAGCTTGTTCTTACAGGATGCTGGTGTTTATCTCCAGCAGTATGAAGAACAATCTTATGTTTGTTTTTGTAAAGGTGGAACCTCATAATTTATACGTAGACGACTCATCGTATAAACTGTTTTATCTCATCGTAGCAGTAAAAACATTATGATAGTAACATCTTAAAGCAACATTTGCAGAAACAGAATAAGCTTCTGGCTCTTTATCATAATTTTTGGCAAATTCTAACTTTCTTTGCATATTTATGCACATTTTAAAAGCCGGAGCAAATGGGATGGAGGTGGTTTGTGAAATTACAGTTTATGTCAAAATAATTGACAGAAATATGCAAATTGTCATTTAATGTAACTAAGTGTTAACACTTTAGAAAAGCTGATCAAAAATCAGTTAACTATTAATTGAAAATAATTTACACAGTATTTTTTACTTTTTGTACTCCAGTTCTGAACATTTTCACATGAAAACATTAAAAAAATAATTAGAACAAGTGTTAAATAATTAATGAACTGAATCATGTTGATCTTTACTCAGCTCAAACCTAAATGATTTATTTAATGATACTATATTAGTAAAACTCACACGAAGTCTGGATTAATTCATATTTATTAGGCTTGTTGATTTTGACTTTTCTGATCACAGTAATTTTTATGCAAGATTTTCATAACAACATACTTTTTACAGTTTAGTATTTGTCTATTTTGGAAAGCAGTAATGAGGTCTGCTCAATCCCTTTAAATATCGAAACTTCAAACTTACTGCCAGTAAATATTTATGATCAAAACTTTAAACATATTATTAGTAAAATCAAAATAAATGTAAACAGAATTAATTTGAAAAAGATATTTTATTTTATCATCAAAGGCAGAGGTGCATGAGGAACAACATGAATGACAAATATACAACGGGGAAAAATAAACTGTTAAATGAAACAATTAAAATCAGAAATAAAACTGAAGTTAGAAGAAATGTTTATCCAGAAATGATCACGTTCGTTCCACCTGCTCATCTTCACTGCAGATCATTACAGTTTTATTTCCATCTAAAGATACATGAAGCTGGTCTACATTAAGAAACAAAGTAGAGCCTCACCAAAGTTTTTAATAGAAAATTCTGCAAATGTTGCACCAGAAACTAAAGACCCCGAACACACACACAAAAAGGGAAAATACTGTAATTAAACGGTAATTGCTGGCAAACCGGACGGGAATTTAACTCTTGTTTTTGTTTTTCTTTTCAGATCATTTAAACTCACAAAGCCAACAAATGTTTTACTTATTGTTTTGTAATGTTTTACTTCAAAAAACAGTTAATTTTAGGTGATATATTTCCCGGACATGACTAACACAACAGGAGAAACAAAATTAAAAATGTTTTTTTTTTCTTCTAAAAATGGCAAAAAAGGCCAGGAAACAGTTAAATGAATCCATCCACGACTCAGCATCTGCTTTTCTACAAACTGTAAAATCTAAGACTTCTGTCCATCCCTGCCGAGGTCAGGAACTTGGCATTTTCTCCAAAAGCAACTCCAGTCACCAACCCTGTGTGATCTAAAGAGAGGAAACAGGTAAATCCAGGTGAACACGGACGACCTGCTAAAAACACCTTCTCGTTTTAAATGATTCCTGAGACGAGAGACGGATTGTTTCTCTGCTCACCTGTGAAGTTCAGAACCTCAGACCACTGCTTGCAGATGTACACGCGGATGTCAGACCCTCCCACAGCCAGGTAGGTCCCACTCTGATCGAACATGAGGGATTTCACCTGGAACACAAACAAAAACAGCATCTTCATCACTGAGTCGTTCTTCTGTTACTGTTACAATAAAACGGTATAACCGGAAGACGTGAGCTCTGTCTCATCTAACATACATGTTAATAATGCTGGTTCAAATCCAGTCAGGAAACTTTTAAACTGAGCTGCCAGTAACAGGAAACGTCATCCCGATGCGCCACATTCGATTACTGACTTGTTTTAAATCAGCCAAACTGAATAAATATTTCGGATTTATTACCTCATAGTTGTTGTCCAGAGTGATGGTCTTGAAGTTCTTCAGTTTCCTCAGATCCCACAGTTTGACGGAGCTGTCCTGAGCTCCTACAGGAGATCACCCAACAAACACGTCAGCATTTAAACCCTCTTCCACAAGTTATTATCATCAGTGTTCAGGTGAGATATCAGGAAATTCTGATATCCTTCAACACACTCGTCTAAAACAAACCCGACCTGTTGCCAGATAGTATCCGTTCTCAGAGAACGCAATAGAGGTGACGGGTCCAGAATGGCCCGGGAAGTTGGCCACGTTGGTGCGTTCCTTCAGATCCCAAATTTTAATCTGGGAGTCGGCCGTACCGGTGCCAAAAATGAGACCGTCAGGGTGGAACTGAGCGCAGGTGAGAGCTGTGAAGAGAAACATAAATCAACACGTGACTTTGACACGAGGCTGTGAAATGTTCCAGGGTTAGAGGGACGTACCGCAGCCAGCGCTCTCATCGGTGACTTTGGTGAGAACTCTGCCAGTTTGGACGTCAGAAAAGGCCCAAAACTGCAAACGAAGCGTAACAAAGTTACCTGACGAGGTTTAACATGAGCTCTTTGTTCTGAAACCTGAGGTCTGTTTCTACACACCTGATCCTCAGAGGAGCTGAGCAGGTAGTCTCCTGTAGCATGCAGAGAGAGGCCGGTGACACTCGCCTCGTGGGCACGCACTACCTGTACGCAGTTGCCCCCGGTAACCGACCACACACGGATGGTGGCGTCAGGAGAGGCAGAGAAGACCATCGACTAGAAACAATAACAGTCAGAAAGAGTTGAACAGATTTATATCTCACATCAACGTGTTTGGCAATGTGTCGATGAACAGAGAAGAAGACTCACCTGAGATGGATGGAAAATAACAGAGGTGACCTTCTTGGTGTGACCTTTAAGGGTCGCAACGATCTGTTCTTCTTTCTTATCGAACACCACCACGTTTTTATCGGCTCCGCCTACAAGAAACAGAACCAGTTAATTCAGCCGACAGGACGTGGTTGGACAGAGCAGCAGACGGAACGATAACGATGCGCTCGGCGTACCAGTGAGAACTTTGTTGGTGTCTGAGGGACAAACATCCAGAGCCAGAATACCAGGCACACTGGCACTGTGAAGACCCTGGAAGAAAAACCAAACTCAAATCATGTTGATGAAATCACACCAGTCGTTTCTGACTCTGCAGAAGCTTCACTTACAGCGTGGGAGGCGACTTGACGGTATTTACTTAGATCCTCAGCTCTGACCAGCTCCTCTGGAACAGTTTTTCCTCTCTAAGGAAATAAAATAAGTAAATTATTGATGTATCATGACATACGTGGAGTTTTAACAACAAATAGCATGAAAAAAGCTAAAAAAAAATACCTTCTTTCTCTCTGTGGTGAGGATAGTAGCCTTGTCTTGGAGCTGTAATGAGGTTAGATAAGTTAAATAATCTGACAGTTTATAATAAAATATCAAATATAAATAGAGTAAAAGTAAAAAGATGTTACCTTCTGGATGATCTCTGGAGTCATTCCCACCTGTTCACTGATCTCCATTGGCTCTCCGCCACCCTAAAACACACAATTTAGGATTGTCAAGAGGAAAATGTGACAAAAATTATAGAGTAAGTTGATAAGTGATTTATATAATTATATAATGTCTCACTGCAGCAGCTGGCTGAGCAGCTGGGGTGGCTTGAGGGGTCACCAGTCCAGCTTGAGGTTTCAGTGTTGCAAGAGCTGCAAAACAAAACAAACACATATTACGGACAAACTGATGTTGCTGAGGAGAGAAGAACAGTTTGAGTTCCTGTGTAAAAGTGTTTAAATAAGGAGAGAGGACACACAGACCTTCTCTTGCAGCAGTAACCTCCTTGTTGAGTCGAGCGATGACTCTGCAAGCAGCGTCGTGTTGATAGAGAGCGTGTGAGAGCTCCTGGCGAGTCGTCTGCAGCTGTTGCCGCAAGGTGAAGCTGTAAAGCATGACGGCATCCTGACACACAACAGGAACAAAATATTTATCTTTTCCTTTTAATTTAAATGTTTACTCAAAGTAAAAATCACTGATTGCACACAAAATATTCAGAAAAAAAAACTCAGTAACTTCTGCTTAATAACATTCGAGTACATTAAGGAATTGCGACGTGTCTCTGGTTTCTCACCCACTCATCTTGAAGGGACTTGAGAATGGCGGGGATGCTTGTTGCTGATGGGGCTTTTGGTCTGATCGGGTGAGTTACTGAAACAAAAAAAAAATTGGTCATTTCGATTTCAGGAGAATCTAGTTATATCTTGTTTTGTTACTTTAACCTACTGCAGGGCTGAATTTTGCATGACAGTGTACGTTATACACACGTCTTCAATTATGATGAAAATGACAATTTTCAAGCAACAACTTAGAAACAGTTGGAGAAAATAAAATGTAATCAAATGGACGTGTGAGTAAGCAATCTCCAGTCGGGTCTGGAGCTCTTGGTTGGTGCCCTAAGTAGGATTATGTTTTTCTTCTACCCCACTTTTCTCAGAGACACCCCAGAGGGTTTAGAGATTCTTATCATGATGTAAATATCATGGTGTTTACACCTTTGCACGTTCAGGGTCAGGTTGCTATTTGTTATCTGCATTTATTATTCCTGTCATTTTCTAGTCAGCACAACAAAGGGGCACTGGGTTGACCAGCAAACTGTATATACATATATAGCTATTGTCATTTTGAAGTTTTTAATATGTATTCATTTATAATGTAGTTTATTCCCCCTGAATAAAAAATAACCAGTAGAAATTCTGACTGGCTGATAAGTATGTATATGTAGTAGCCACACTCTCCCTCGTTATTTTACCTTTGATATCCACCAGCTGCTCCTCGGACAGCGGCTGTCCGTTCATCGGGTCCGTCCCGTTTTCCGCGATGTATTTCTCTATCAGTCTCCGCTCGAACACATGATTGGACACCGGGGAGATACACGGGTGCTCCGGGACTTCGTTACAAACTGGGGCAAAAAGGACAAATACCACTTTTAACTAAATAATAATAAAGCCAAGAAAGTTTATATAAAATCATTAAGAATACGGTCTTAATGGCCGCTAACGTTAGCAACATTAGCTTGTATCATTAGCACGGCTCCATGCTAACACACAAACGTCCAATGAATAAATTCCTCTTTACTCACTCGCACAAACCAAAGACATTTTCCCAACGCAGTCCTAACAGTTTTCTCCTAAAAGTGAATAAAGCGCACTCCGAAGTTTCTATTTTTTCCCGTTTTTGTGCACTTATATTTTGTTCAAATCAGCAGCAGCACGCTGCACTTTCATTGCCGCTATAAAAGAAACTCCTTCCTGTTCTTCTTCGCTGTTTGGCCTCTGACGTCGGTCCCTGCTCTGCACTGCCCCCCACCGCTGGAAACACGCCCCTGCAACTCTGACACGCCAACATAAAGATAAACAATTTTTATGATGTCTGAGTTAAATATACATTTTTATTGTGTATGATAATCATTTCTTATTATTTATGGATAAAGTTAGTGATACACAGTTCAAAGATTAACAGGCTGTTCCAATATATGGATGTACATGTTTACAATTGTCCAAAGGGAAAATACACTACACCTGCAAAAATATCTATACTGCAAGACAGACGTTTATAATGATATATTTGTTATGATTTTTTTGCAGCAATTAGGTATAGATTAAACACTTTAATTTACAATATAATAAAGTCAAATATTTAATAATTCTGTTTTGCAATCTTTAGTGTTACTATTTAGATGTTTATGCAGCCATTGAGATCACATAACACCAATAAACACTGAGACACCTCATAAATACAGTGCAGATCTATTGGTCCTGAGGGTCTGGAGGTAGGTAACAGCAGGAGATTTCATGAGCACCAGTATCCAGTGCAAAGTGAGACATGAAGGTTAATACTCATGGTTCAGAAATCAGTACAAACCAAAGGACTGTGCAAACAGCGCACACAAGATTGTTCATTTTCACAATGTCATATTAGAATCTTCAACTTTAATGTCTCCATGCCTTCTGCCTCTTTTTACCTTATTTTAGAGACTATGTTTTATAAAAAGTCCAGGTTCTTCGATGTGTAAACACTGCAGGACTCAGAAGTGTCCTCATCAAGTGGCAGTGTGGAAAAGAAGTCTTGAGATAGATTCAACCTTTCCTCGTCTCCATCGTTCTTGATCTGGAACTGGATACAGTCATCGGAGGAGTGGAGGCAATTTGAAGCTCCAGGAATTGAAAAAGAAATATTTTCCTCTTCCTCGTTAGATTTTTCCTGCTGTAAAGGAACGACGAGATATTTTTATGAATTATTGTGCAACATTCAATTACTCATAACTTGACTGTTATACTGTTTTTACCTTGGCAGTCAGATTTTGGTGAGGGGAACTATCAGATCTCAGTCTTTGTAGGTCCTGATTCTCTGCTCCTGGAGACTCCATCATAACAGGAGTGTAACCCTGGAAATGCAAAAAACCCAAAACATTTGCACAAACACCGAACTATTTCTGTCAAAATAAACTTTCGATTAGATAAACAGACTTACAGAGTGAGCAGGACTGGCTGTTGGAGTCCATTTTCTTGGTGTTGCAGGATGCTCGGGGGGATTATAATAGGTCGGAGGGTGCGGATGGGGCTGACTGTAGTTCTGCAACAACAACACACAGAAACATAAAATTCCTAAATTAAAAATTGTTTAATCTAAAAAGAACCACATCAATTTTTTTATTTGCACCCAAATCCACACATTCTGACCAGACGTTCAGTTTGCCATCAGATAAGCTGGTTGTTGTTACAGTTCAGTAGTAAAAATACAAAAATAATTCATACGCTGTATTTAATTAGAAACAAGAAGTGATTCAGGTCTTGTTGTATAATTTTTGTTGTTGTTGTGACTGTGCAAAAGCTACTAATCTGTTAGTATCTTTGATAAAAAGTCTGTAAAAAGCTTGTGTCGCGTTTAGCTGTAATTTCCTTCATCCACCACAAGGGGGAGCAGTAGCGCCACACTAGTTACTGTTTATTGATAAACCCTGGAAGAAGACAATCATCTACTAAAACTTTAGTTTATTGCCACAAAACTCTAAGCTGATGTGACGTTGTTTACTGATAGTAAACAAATATTTGTGTATGAATGGAGTGTTTTTCATTGATTCATCTACATGAACAGTAGCGCCATTAAATGTTTTTAGGCTTTTTAAAGTGTTAAATCAGTCACTGATATTCAATAGGTGTGTTTATGAAAAACCAGATAATCAAACTAAATAATTAAATGTTTTCATTAAGATTTATATCTGTAAATGATATAAAGAATATGAAGTTCTGATACAAGAAAAGCTGATGCAGGAGACAGAACGTGGACAGGAAAACACAAGGTCTGTTGTTGTAATCTGGTCCTCCTCACCTGGATGTTGACCCTCGGAGGGTCTGCCGGCGGCGTGCGGTTTGTCCTGATGCCTGTGATGATCTGTGAGAGGCTGCAGTTTGGGTAACGCTTCATGAACAAGATGAAACCAGCCAATGACACAAACATGCCAGAAGGGACAGAGATGGACTTGAAGAGTGATCGCCAAGTGCCCCCCCTTTTCTCTGTGAAGATCAGAAACACAGAAATTGGAGGGAAAAGTGGCAGATCAAGGCAACGAGTTCAGATGAAGGCAAACATGAAGAGACTCACCGATCATATGCAAATAAGTAGATGACACAAGATTTCCGTCCCCATCTCTGATTTCGTACAACCCGTCATGTCTTGATGTGAGTCTTACGATAACGACCTCGTTGATGGATCCGTTCCTACTCAGAGAGATGATACCTCGGTAGCGCAGGTCATGGTCCGTTATGAGACCGTCACGAAGCAGATGCACAGGGCCACGAGGGGGTCTGGGGTCAAAGGGGCCCAGGGAGGATTCATCTGGAATTTGGCTTGGAGTAAAAATGAGATGAGCGTGATGGAGCGGGAGAAATAAAGGAAGAGCTACAGACTCCTTGGTGAAGCGTGTAATATTAAAGGAATGACCTGCATCAGTGGGCAGAACCAGAAGATGTGAGTGATGGAAAATGTATGGTATGAAAGAGTAACAGATAAAAAGAAAAAGGTAAATGTTTCATTATCATTCTGCAGTTACTGAAAAAATAATCTGTCATCCTGTTAAAACTCTCGTGCTAACCACGAACGGAGAGGGTGCTGCGCGACAGCACGTTCCCGTTGTCGTCTTTCACCGTGTAGCTGCCTTGATCGGCTTGTGTGACTTTATCCGCCACCCAGAACTTCCCCCCTCGCAGCAACCGCCCCCGACCGGCGTCGCTTGTTTCAGGGTCGGTCCGGTTCCACAACACGATCGGCATGGCTTCAGGTGGAGAACCGCGAGGAGAAAACTCCAGGAGGGAAGCATTGTCAGGAATACTGTGCTCAAAGGTCTCCCCGTAGTGTTTACGGTAAGGCTTGATGCATTCTGGAATGAAAACATGAGCAAGAGACCAAAGTTATAAACATCTTTTATATTTAAAGATTATGATACATCAAGTTTGGCTCTGGTACCAGACCACAAATATATAAGAGAGAAATCTGTCGCACCTGAAACAGTCAGATGAACCGTCTCGTATGTGAAGAAATGGGACAGTTTGTTGGCGTAAACGCCCTGATCGCTGTGCGTCACCTCTTTCAGGACTAACGTCTTGTCTTTGGTCCATTCGAAACGCGGATCCTTCACCTGCAGAAAAAGAAAACAGACCTGGTCTGGATAATCTGCTTCATCTTCATCGCTTAAAGTACAAACATATAACCACATGTGCACAATCAGAATATTTAATATAATATCACCATAAACTCATTAAAAATCCATCGATCGATCCATTTTCTTTACCCACACTCATATTTGGTCTGTGCACTACATGTGCACGGGGAGAGCAT
The DNA here is from genome assembly GCA_006937955.1 of Pachypanchax playfairii. Lineage (NCBI taxonomy): Eukaryota > Metazoa > Chordata > Actinopteri > Cyprinodontiformes > Aplocheilidae > Pachypanchax > Pachypanchax playfairii. The sequence goes on along the minus strand of SSNP01000056.1, from coordinate 2,543,204 downwards.
GTTCATTTAAGCAGAGAGGAATCATGAATAAGGTTTTAACTGGTGCAGCTATAATAAACAACATACCACCAAATGTCTTGACTCTGAGACACCAGGTCCAACCAAAAACCTTCAGGGGTATTAAGTCTGGCAGACAATCACTAATTTAATGAGTGCTATGATTTTTATCTGTGGTGTTGAATCATGTTTTACTTGTGTTCCTCCTCCAGCAAACCTGATTTACCTGTTCAGCATGTCATCAAGCCATTTAATCTCCTATCAATTCAAATCAGGTGCGTTGAAGAGGAGAAACATCTAAAACATGCAAGATGGGGTCCTCGAGCATCCGGATCAAATGTCCCTGATTTAAAGGCTACAACGTTAGAGAAAGGTAGAACTTACTGTGTCCGGATGAAGATATATTTTAAACTAGGATAGCTGTTTTACATTTGTTTCTGTTGACGTCTAACACAGAGACTCACGTGTTCACTCACAGTGGTTTTCTCCAACAGGACTCGTCTCGATCCCTCACCATCTGGCGTGAAAGTCACGATCCTAGATGTCGAGTCCACCGGAAGATGAAATTCCTTCCCAACACAAACAGTTTGGGTTTTTTCTCTTTCACCTGTTGAAAGGAAAAACAAAGTCACCACTCAGCACTTAAATATGTTCGACATTTTTATAAGTTTTAGGGATAAAATGACTCACCAAGTAAATCCCAACCTGCAATACATTATTGACATAGTTAATTATTTCATCCAGCACAGAGTCAAGAAATCACACAATAAATATTTCTATGGATATTTTGTGATTCACTCACAGAAGAGTTTCAACAGGAAAGTCAAACTAAGAAATCTTGAGCGATTTGTTCAAGACTTTTATTTTGAAATTTCTGGGAAAGCGTTATTGTAAAAGAATAATCCCCGATTTCTCTTTAAAGCAACACGTGCCTGCTTACATATCTTGTTTATGTTAATGAAAAATGATTAATATGAAATCAAGTGTTAATTAAAATGAGATATCACTTAGATTACAAGTTTATAAAGCAACAAACTAATTATAAACAGTTAATTCTAACGATTCGTCTCCAATTCTCACCTGCAGAAAGATGAAGGGTAAAAACTGCAGTCAGGAGGACGTGCGTGGACATTTTCTCCTGAAACACTGAACAGAAAACATGTTTCATCTGTAGACATAATTGTCATTCATCCCCATCCTCCGCTCTGAAGAACAGGCGGCCAGTCAGAACGTCGCATGCCTACATCAATCAACAAGCTGCACGAGGAGGAGGAGGATCAGCTAAAACACCATCCATGAACAGCCACACACACACACACACACACACACACACACACACACACACACACACACACACACACACACACACACACACACACACACACACACACAGCGCAGTCGCTCATCCTGTCCACCTCAGGTGTCAAACATGTTTCTGAGCCTCCGAGCGTCACTCGTAACCAAATAACGGAATTATGTATCGATTACTAATAACTGATCACTCAGTCTCGGCTAGTCTTATAGAGCTCACCTGCAGGATGGAATAAAAAATAAAAAATAGATCCACGGCCTGAAATTTTTCCACTAATACCGTGGAGAAGAACAAGAGGATTGCAGCAGCGTCGTCTGCAGAGCGCGCATGCGCACTGACCCGCGGTCAGATCCGAGTTGTATTCTCAGCATCTTCTACGCAACAAAACATCACATGGTGCCAGCTCCTGCGTCACTGTCTGAGCAAAAAAAGAAAATAATATTTAAAATAATAACGCGCAAAATTGGAATCAGGTAACTGATTTGATTGGTTTGGTTTCATTTCTCATTTATTTCTGAGGAAAATGTTTCACATTCTGCTTAAATAATAAGAATAATTTAAAAATTGTAATTTAGATTTTAAACAAACTGTTTGGAAACAAAAAAAAATTTCATCACCGAGTAATAATAATGTCAAACAATTTGCCACAGTTTAGGATTTACCACGAAAATCAGCTGAAATTTAGTTGTGATTTTTCCTACAAAACCAAATTCCAAATAAAACTGAATCTTTAAAAAAAAGTCAATAATTTAACATCAGTTCATTGACTCTATGCAAAATACAAAATTTCCATTATGCAGGTTTCTCTTCATGCTCTGGCACTTCTAATTTATTTGATTTAAATTGATGCTCATTATCTCAGATAGTTACAAACAAACAAACTGTGTAATAAAATATTTATTGATGCTTGTTAATGTTGAACAAAAGAAGAAGAAGAAACAGAAGAAGGACCCGATGCCTCAAATTGCCCCTAACCTTCACTACAATTAAATATTTTAATTATCTACTAATTTTTTATCCACCAAAATTTAAATTATCCTCCATTTCAGTAAAGACAACTCGAGCAGAAGGCAGATGTTTGCTGTTCTCTTGTTTTTCCTGCAAAACATGAAAGTAAAAGGATGAAGAAACAAACTACTTTCAGAGAGAAACTTTGTGGCGTTCCCAAGTTTGTGTAGATTCTCGGTTGTCCAGGTTAGGAAAACTTCATCTCATTAAATACAACTTGGTTCTTCTTATTTGGAAGACTTTTAACCTTGAAATGTCCTCTAAACTACCATAAACCTGTCCTACATCTGTCCTCTGGGTCAAAACGATCCAAAGGATAACACAAAGACCTTTTACTTGAGGAAAATCTTTGAGAGGGGCAGAGCTGCAGCTGACCTGGTGCTGATCTGGAGCCCATGTGTTTGGATTTGGGGGGCAACTGCTGCAGGGTGGATGAGATTCCCCCTGAGATGCTGAAGGCTCTGGATGTTGTGTGGTTGTCATGGATAATTAAGTCGTTTTTCAAAGAGAAATGCTGCAATCTTAACCTGTAAAAATATCTATAAGTTAAAAATGTTTGTAAAACCCCAAACCATTTATAAATCCGTCCAGATTTCAGTGAACTAAGAGTATTTGTGTTGGTGCAGGTCACTTACCTTCCGTTCACTGACTCCACCTGACAGCATGACTGTGGTAAGATGGTGATGCTGTTCGAAACGCCCCTATGAGGCTGCTGAACTTCATACGTGGTCGGAACTCCATCAGTCCTCGTTTGAGGCGGATGAGCGTCTTTATCGAACTAACATTCTTCTTTTTAAAAAGTAAAAGTTAATTGTTTTGGTACTTTCGCGTTACCGCGCTGTTAAAGCGAATATAACAACCAAACGACAGCTGCGTGTCAGACCTAACTCACTTTTGTTTTTGTTTATTTATTTATTAGTTTATTTTTGAAGCCCTCTCTTACCCCCAGACATGCTGACATTATTTTTAACCGTTTTTGGTGTCTCCTGTGGTGAGTAGAAAACGAATAAATAAATTATGCAAAGTAATGCGATATTAAGGAAATCCTGATGCAACAGGTTCAATATCATCAGTCTATAACGAGAGTACCTATATCAAAATTTTATTGTTTTTAAATTAAAGGCTGCTTTTATTATATGATTTAAGTTAATATGTGAAATGTTCGCAACAGTTAAAAGCCAGAACAGATAATCCAGAAGTGAGATACTTCCCCCCTGTTGTTTTCAGCTCGTTAATTGAACACTTGGTTGTAGCTTTTTGTTCCCTTTTTTTTTAATCAAATTTAAGTCTCCCCTATCAGTTTATTGTTTTATTTATTTAATTTGCTACAATTTCATTTACGTTTTCTTTATAAAGTATTAAAAAAATATACTGTATAGATGTTTTATTGGTCACTTTGTAAATGGATAATTTTAATGTTCATATTAAAATTAAAATAAAACACAAAATAAAACACAAAAACCCTTCAGATATTCAGAAGAGCTGTTTTTCTCTGTAATGTGATTCTTCTGGGTGCAAATAGTGTCATTTTCTTCCATTCCAGGTCCAGATATTCATTATATAGTTCAAACATGTAACTCAGTTTCATGTATTTGACGTAGTGTAATTTCACTTCCCCGTCAAGTTATTGTCAATCATGCCAAATAATTAAATTTTTTATTCTATGACATGAATGGTCCCAGTTACAGTTTTACAAGTTTTTCAATGTTTTATTTTGGAATTTGGATACCAAAACTATGTAAGTGTCTGTCTGAATTAGTTGTTTATTTTGGATATCAGAAATTAAACTTATTTCTTAAAGGGGTAAATATGATAAATCAGCGGTTAAATTCTCCGTTATTCTGTTTATGGATCTGTTCACTGCAAACATGGGGCTGAAAGTCCGGCCTTCTCACCCTCACACTGTCAGAATGTTTTTTAAACAGCAAATAACTAAATAATAGCTAATAGCTAACTAATAACTAAATGCTTTCAAAATCATATTTGAACATAAAACATGAAGGTAACAAAGTATAACTGTTCTTCCACAATTTTTAACAATACTACAACAAATTATTTAATAATTATAGAACATGATCCATACATTCAGAATTTTCAAACTTTTGCCATTAAGAAGGAATATAAATATCAGAAATGAGCTTTTTAATATAATCATACATATGAAGAAGAATCAGTTATTTATTTTTTATGTGTTTTAACTGATAATTCAATCGAAACCAAATCTTAAGGTCCACCCAAAAATCTCTGAACATTTTGTTAAACTCTTTTTATAACAGTAGCGTATACAGTATGAAGATCTAAATCTCAGTTGAATAAATTTGCAGAAGTTTTGTCTTTGTTCAGGTTGAACTTTTCACCGTGTGTGTGACTCAGTATTGTTTCCTGTTCTCATGGTCTCATTTCTTCGTCAGGTTTTTCCGCGGGTTTTCAAAGTTCAGTTCGCTGTGGTGACAGTGTTCGTCTTCCAATGTTTCCTTTCTCACGTAACTACACAGTGTATTTCATTCCAAGCAATGGTGGATCCAGGAAGTTAGTGATGGATAAAGGGCAGGTGAGCAGTTTCTGATGCTGTGATGTCTTTATCACAGACCAGAGACTTTGTTTCTGACTGGACTGTGTGCACAAGATGAGACCAGACGGATTCTTTCTCTCAAACAAAACAAATCTATGTATTAATTTGTGATCATCATTATAGCTGTCAAGATTATTTACATCTAAAGCAGAGGTGTACAGTTAGCTGATGTTGTTCCTATTGGGTTTTAATGCTCTCAGTGTTCCTGTGCTGGTTTCAGTTTCAAACTTTATTTAACCACAAACATGTCAAAGACTGTCTGAGCATCAAAACCTCAGTGTTACACCATTTTAGAATTCATACTGTATATTATGCTTGGTTCTTTCTCCACTCCTCAAACGTTCTGCTAGTTGTATTTGACTTTAATGCTGTGTTGCTTTAGACAGAGTTGTAAAATTATGATTATTAGGATCTAGTGTCAGACAGTTTTGTGCATTTGTAAGGCTTTGAGCACTGTGGCACATTTGAAAGCTAAAGAGCAATGCATTGTGTGACCCAGTTATGGATACACCACAAATGTTCTATCCGTGTAACTTGATCCGTGCTCAGACCCCGTCGGTCGCGGCAGCAGGCCGCTCATACTGAACCTGGTTCTTCCTGTTAAAAGGGAGTCGTTCCTTTCCACTGTCGCCTCGTGTTGCTCAGAATCAGAGATTGTGTGGAACTAAAGATTCAATACAATCAGCTGAGTCCTTAGACAGGAAATGTTTTACCAATTGGCATTTCATAACTTACTGAGTCTTATTACTATTTACAGTTAATCAAAAAGTTTGGATATAACTATCTTTAAATCTGGACTTTGATGTGAATTTGACTTTTTGTTTCTGTTAAGGGCCTTGAACTGATTTCAGATATGAACTAGTTCTTTATAAATAAAATGGAGTTGAATTGAAATAAACCTGTTTTTGATCTGAATTATGTCAAAATAATAATAATAATAATAATAATAAACCTCTGTTTAAATTCAGTTAGTCATCTGTGACAGTGACTTAAAAGAATGTATTCTCTGCTCTGGTATAATCAGTTTGTGTTTTCCACCTTTCAGCCTATGGATCCACGGATCAAAAAGATCTCTGGTTCATTTCATCTTACAAATTTAACTCTAGCAGATGTTGGAACATTTGATATCTCGCTTGGTGGTGAACGTTTCCTTGTGTTCAAACTGGAAATCTCGGGTGAGAAACACACTTTCCTTTTTGTTTTTACTTAATTCAAATAACTTAATGTGGGATTTTTATTGAGCTTTGTGCCATTTTATATTCAATTTCCAAAAAAATAGAAACTTTTCTAAAATATAAGATGTTTAAATGTGTAATTCTGGAATGAAATAGTCATAAATCAGGTTTTATCTCGATGTATTTTCATTTGTTTTGTCTGATCCTGTCATGTTGTGCTTCTGCTGTCACTGTGTAACTGTGTTATTTATCTTTCACCTGCCTTGTTCCTCAGTATTAGTTCCATGTCCAACCCTTTGTTCCTACATCAAGTCCTTGCAATCAATAATGTTTGTTAATGTTCACGTATCCAGTCAAGTCGTTACTGTTTTTGATTATTATAAAAACAACTTTGGATTTACGTCAGTCTGCTGCTGCCTCGCTTCCCGCTCCAGTGTTTCTTGACATAAACTGTATATTTGATGAACTGATTCAAACAGATTTTTATCATCTTTCATTGTAATAATACAAATTAAACAAATCTAGATTTTGATATCAATGACACATCAACAAAAGCTTGGGACAGATCTTTTTGTTTTTTTGCTTTGTTACACACTATAAAATATCTCTGTGATTAGACTCAACTTGTGGTTTTACTTTGCAATTTCAGATTGTGCTGAAAGGACCTCTGACACGGTGACTTTTAAACCTAAGATCATACCTGACACAAAGATGAGAAAACTGGTCTGGGATGAATATAATACTCAGAGTTTTGACGTTAAACCAGATTACATGAAAATCAAAAATTCTGACAACTTTAAAATAAGTGAATCTCAAGTTAACCTGGCCAAGAGCCGCCAGATAAAATATAGGAATAGACGTAAGTAGATTTCTCTTCATGTTAGAAAAATCACTGGTGACTCCAACTAATATCTTCCCTAATTTTTTATGTTCTTACAGGGTTCATTAAAAAAGAATATTTTGGCATTGCTTTTCTCATTACCATTGTTGTTGGACTTTTGTACTGTTGCTGCAAAACGTATAGCTGTAATGAAAACCCCCCTCAGACAGAAGAAGCACTTGATCTGACTAACCTTGTAAGTATTTATTTAAATCAGAAACTTAACTTTATATTCAAATTTTAAATTCAATCTCCCCATAAAAAGCGTGAGACTTCTCCTGAGAATGCAGCAAGACCTACTGCGAGTTATCCTGTAAGTATTTCTTGAAATGGACGTAGTGTTTCATGTTAATATGACATGTTGATATAAGTTTTTTATTTCAATTACAGGATGGAAATCCACCGGAACGCCCAGGTTACCCAGCTCCATATACTTCAGTTTTTAATCATCAGTCAGTAAGTTCATCACATTTCCATTCAGCCACCTGTAGGTTTATTTCAGATCTGATTCTGAAGATCCTTATGAATATGAGACATATAACCGAATGTCTTCAGTTCCAATGTCTCACACGTAAACAAATGATAAGATTCAGCTTTTTCAGTTGTTTTTTTTTTTTATTTTCTAGAACATTGCTAAAGTTTACAATGTTTTTGTTTGGCATCACTACTCTTTTTTAAATGACATTTTCAGATCTTCATCTGAGAAACAGAAGCATATATTTAACATCCTCATTGGTCAGACTGGTGAAGTTCTTAATCATGAAGATGAACGCCTGATGGTATTTTTAAATAGTGCAGAGAACAGAGTTAAATACTACAGGATGTACAAAATCATCCTGATCAGACGTCCTAATGATGAATTTGGAACATATTTCCACAAATAATTTGCATTTATTGTCTAATTCCTGTGAAACATGTTAAGTTTTCCTGCTCGCAGCCTAAAGTATTTTATTTAAACCTCACAGTCATACCAGCCTGTAAATACCAACTACCCTCAGCCTCGTTTCAACCTGAACCTCCTGCAGTCTGAGGTACAAACAAACACAAAGAATTCACTGAACTGATTTTACCTAATTCACTACTGTCATTCAGTTTCATGCACTAAAGTTTTAAATATTTTTTTTTTTAAATTTTATGTACCTGCTGTTTTCAGGTTCCTCGTCCAGCTGATCAGGGATCTGCAGCAGCTCCTACATTCAGCTTGGAGTTTCTCTCCTCAAACAACGAGCCGAGATTTAATCTAAGGGGACTGAACGTTCCCTCAGCTTCCCACCTCAGCTCAAACACACCTTCATGTAACGTTTACAACTCAGATAAACTGAACTGCCTGTAAAATGTGAAAAATCCACTGATATTCAGGTGAATTAATATGTTTTAGTTGGATAACATCCCCTCTTCACTCTGAGAGAAAAATAAAGATGTAAATCCGTTTATATTATTAATCTCATGTTTTTATTATTACATGTACTTGATTAAATAAAAAGTTGTGATTAAATGTTGTATTAGCAATGTTTTTTTCCCACTTTAATCACTGAACAATATTTTATTTTGATAGATTGATCCACATAGTTTGAAGGCATTTACATAAAGTTACTCTTTTCTGGTTGACATGCGGTTTGAATATTTCAGATAGGCACCATTTAATGAACATCACATTAAGAAATCCTGCATCAAACCTGGATGAACTCACTGACGCTGTGACCTGTTACATCAACTTCTGTGAAGACGGGTGTGTCTCCTTCCTGTCTGAAGGTCTGTGCTGAACATTTGGCCCCATCTTAACAAAAATCATCAACACCTCACTGGAGCTTTGCAAAGTCTCATCCTGCCTCGAAAGCTCCACTATCATCCTGGTCCCCCAAAAAATCCTCCATCCAGGGATTAAATGACTACAGACCCATCACCCTGACAACTGTGGTCATGAAATCCTTTGAAGGGCTGGTTTTAAATCACCTGAAGTCCATCACAGGATCCCTGCAGGACGCAGCGCTTTGTATCAGCTGCCGCTGTTCTTAAAGCACTATATAAATAAAGTTGACTTGACTTGAAACCCTGCCATTTGCAAACAGAGCAAACAGGATGATGCAGTCGGTCAACATGGGGCTACATTACATCTATGGAATTAAATTTCAGTCAAGAAGCCTAAGCGTGATTTTCTGCAGCGCGCATGCGTATTTAACCGTGCGCGCGCGTCTCCACACGTGTGCGCGGGCGTGCAATCCACAACACCTCGACACTGCAGGGACATACATCAGGATTCTGTTTGTGGACTTCAGCTCAGCATTTAACACCATCCTTGAAGAAGTCATCCAGTCCAAACACTCCCAGCCTCCACCTGTCAGGGGATCACAAACTTTCTGACAGACAGGAAGCAGTAGATGAGGCTGGTGAAAATAATATCCAGCACCTGGACCATTAGAACTGGCATCCCCCAGGGATGTGTCCTGTACCCCCTGCTATTCTCCCTCTAGACCAACAGCGGCTCCTCCAGTGATCCAACTGTTAAACTCTTGAAATTTGCAGACAACATGATGGTCATCAGCCTCATCAGGGACGGACACGAGTCTGCATACAGACAGGAAGTGGAACAGCTGGTTCTCTGGTGCAGTAAGAACCAGCTAGAGCTCAACACTCTAAAAACTATGGCGATAACGGTGGACTTCTGGAGGAGCCTTCAACCCTGTCCTCCATTATCATACGGAACAGTATAGTAACTATGATGGACACATTTGGGTTTCTGGGGACCATCATCACCCAGGACCGAAAGGGACGGCTCCTCCATCCAGGACCCATGTTCCACCATAAAGGACCTGAACTCTTACATCCAGGACCTGTGCTCCTCCATCCAGGACCTGGACTCCTGCAGAGTGAAGGTAGGGTAACATCAGCATCTCACTTCTTGTCTCCCCTCCAGATGGCGCTACAGGTCACTGTACACCAAAACCACAAGACACAAGAACAATTTTTTGAACATGTTTAACGCCTTAATAAAGAAGTAACTTCTTCTCTCATGGAAATAATTATATTTTATCTGTATAAACAGGCTTCAAACACCAGTCACTTATGGGGAAAAATGCTGTTATGTATCTTTTGTGTGTCTGTGCTTAATAATGTCTATTTATCTTTACATTTGTCTTTCCCGAGTCAAATTCCTTGTGTGTATAACGTACTTCTCCAAATAAACCCCATTCAGTTTCACATTTACACACAAATTGGAACTACATTTTGTTGCGGATAAACGGCGGAGTGATACATGGAGTACAGTGACACGGTCGGACTGTTGATGGGTGGAGCCAGGGTGGAGCTTCCGTTTCATGCAGTTCGTGTTTTTTAATAGACATCAAAATTATTTTTACCAACATAAGAATATTTTAAGAAAGAGAGTAAAAAAGTTTGTACTTCCGTGTAAACTTCAGCGTTGTTTCGCTGTTTTACAGTAATGTTAAACAAACGGGCGGTTCAAACGTTGTGCAGCTAGTACTGTGTTTATCTTGTTTTTGTTAAATTTTCTTCAGAACATGTTTATATTGCTTTGGACGGGTTTATTAGGTGAGTAGAACTAAATAATAACTAGCCACACACAAGTAAACGACACTGATGTTGGACACAATGTTCGGCATTAAGTTAATTGTCTGTCATGAATCATTTGGACTGTTTTTATAGATAGAAAGTTAGATTTTCTAACTTTTTCCCCCCTTTAACTTAATAAATATTGTTTTCAGATGAGGACATTGTGTAGCTCACTGCAGACAGCACTGCAACATGACAACCAATCATCATACACCTAGATAGGAGAACTGAATGTACAAATCATCAACACAAGCCTGAAGTTAGTTTCCTTTTCGTGAAATGCTAAAGGACAGTTACACTAAATTTCTATCTACTCTGAGCATCTTTAATCTGCTCTAGTTTAAAAATTACCGGTGCATAACCTAGACATTTCAAACCTAGATTGGATTATTCTACACTAATAGCAGTACATGTAAAACCCACTCTGTGATTTGTGAAACTTCAATAAAGACAGATTTCTGAATTTTTACTGCATCTGGACCACACCATCTTAGCTGTATCTTAAAGACTACAATATTTAGGCATATTAAACCAGGATTAGATGTTTCTACACTTGGAAATTTCAGATATGTTGTAACTGAATCGATTTTTTGCTGTGAAAAAGAGGAGCTTTTCATGCAAATAAGAGCAGAAATGGAGAGACGTGCACATCTCTGAAGTTCTCTGGAACATGGTTTAATACATTTTTTTTAAAGTTTGAAGCTGGATATTTTTTTCTTGTTTTTGATTAAGACTCTTTTTTTTTTTTGTTGTAAAGACCATTTACCCAAATGCAAACACTAAACAAATACACCTATGTTGAAGTTTCCCAACTCACAGAAAGGTTTCATAGCTCCTTGAATGGGTTTTAATTGTTCTGCAATTTGTGTAGAATAGGGCTGAGGCGACGCGTCGACGTCATCGATGACGTTGACGTGTAAAATACGTCGATGCAAAAAAATGTGTGTCGATGCGTCGTCGTTTTCAAAACAGGCATGATGGTGTGCCGTCAGATTGTGTTTCCCTGTCAGGATATGTTCCCCCTGCTTCTCCGCACCGTTCACGCGGCAAGAATTGCACGCTCCCTCCCAACCTGTACTCTCCGCCGTCTGCTCGTACACAGGGGAGCTATGGCACCCGTGGAAGATCAAACTTCCTGTTTTTTCGCAGCCTTGCGCAGCTATTACCTCCGCTACGATCCTTTGCTACAATCCTCAGTGTTCTGTCTTCAAACAATCAAAAAATACGGCTGGATGGATAGTATTGTGGACATAACCACAGGCAGACAGATTTAACAATAAACCATAATTTCAATGATGCCAAGTATTTAAATAATTCTTGATAAATTACAATAGTCTGTTTATTTTTGCAAAAAAGGAGAACATAAGTGGTAACAACAGCAAAGTGGAGGCAGAAGTAGCATTGATATTCATTCACACAAGAAAAGTGTTAAAACATAATTAAGAAAAATGCATGTACAGTGGGGCAAAAAAGTATTTAGTCAGCCACCAATTGTGTAAGTTCTCCCACTTAAAAAGATCAGAGAGGCCTGTAATTTTCATCATAGGTATACCTCAACTATGAGAGACAAAATGAGGAAAAAAAATCCAGAAAATCACATTGTCTGATTTTTAAAGAATTTATTTGCAAATTATGGTGGAAAATAAGTATTTGGTCACGTATTTTGGTCACGTATAAGTATTTGGTCACGTATTTGGTTAATCGTTAGATTAATCTATGCATCAAAAAAAATAATCACTAGATTAGTCGGTTACAAAAATAATCGTTTTGCCCAGCCCTAGTGTAGAAAAATGTAATCCAGGTTTAAAATGTCTACGTTATATAATTTTTAAACTAGAACAGATTAGAGACGCTCAGCATAGAGAAAAATTCGGTGTAATTGTTAGTTAGCCATTTCCCGAAATTTGAGAGTAGATACGGAAACCAACTTCAGCCTCGTAATATCAATTCTGTAATTTCTGCCGTGGCGGCTGGTGAAGGGTTTTTTTTGGGTGGGGCTGCATAAATCCAATTAAATGACTCTCAATAAAACATTTGTAAAAATAAGTTAATGTAAACCCTGTATTAAAAATACATTTTCAGTTAAATATTTTAAAATGACTTTATTAAATGGAAAAATACAAAATAATCACCAGGACAGGTTAATCTATTCAGCCAAACAGACAAATTTTGTGTATTAACATTAAATGTTGTATTTTAAGTAATATTTAACACAATATAAACATTAAATTAAACAAAATAGAAAATACAACAACAAACAAATACCTCACAAAGAATAAAACCAGGAAAAAATACAATATAAAGACAGGCTTCTTGTTGCAAAACCAATGTGGCGCTCTCCCACAAATAAAATAACTAGCTTACAGATGCTGGTCTGTAATAGTCTTAATTATGTCAGCCAGTTTTATTTATAGTAATTACTTTAGCAGTTTTCATTTTTCCCCCTCTCAATATGTTACACTAAACAGACAAATTGTAAATTTGTCTAAATAGTTTGACGATATATTTAGTTGTATTTTTTCACCATCATCATGTAAGTCCCATCAATGGATGTTTTGTTTTTAATTATTCTTACTAGGGTAAAAATTTTATTTTCACTTACATCTCTAAGAAACACTAATTGGGCGTTCACACCTCCCAACACGTCCAGGCAGCAAAACGCTCAAGTGGAGGAAAGTTGCTTCTTTAAAGAGGCCCTTCCATTAAAAACTTTTTTTCTGAGGTTTCTGTTGAATATTTTAGCTTCACATGTGTTTTTACCTTCATAGTGGGTGTGAAAACAGGTCAACAACTTCTCTTTCAGTTTTTATCTCTCAAACTATACAGGTGGCGATAACACCCGAGTTCGAGCGGCCAGTAATTGCTTCATCACAACTACTTTGTTCGTTCGTTTCGTTGAAACCACGCCTAGCATGCTGCTGGCTAAAAGCTGTAGCATAACGTATCAAACAGGAAGACACGACGTCTGACGTTGCCATGCGCAGTTGGGGAGGAAACAGTATACCTTGCTCTCATAGGCTAGTTTGTTAGCCAATCAGAGTCCAGCAAATTCGAATAATGAACATGAATGAGCTGCTGATGAAGCAGTCGAAGCAGCCTGACAGAAGGAGCCGGAACCACCCGAATTTTAATGCAGACAGATTGAAAGGTCTGTTAATCAGTGTTTCCTAACGTTTTTTTTAGGTCTAAAATGTTTCATATCACTGGTTAATACTTAAAAAATAACCACAAAGTCCTGAAGTTTGTATGAAATGACCTCTTTAAATAAAAAAACAGCTGCTTGCACACTTTGCACAGTCCGCACGTCACGTCAGTACGTCACAGGCGGGCGGGGATTTCTCTGTTGCTATAGTTATTTACAACATGACGGATCATGTCTAGAGAATGGCTTGTCTTTATTTAATAAATAAAGCTATACAACACTATTGTCAGGGCACATTTGTGGAGGTTATAGATACACCCCATCTAGGCGATCTGTGTTTCATAAAATAAAGTATGAAACTGTTTACCTGATACTCCAATACTCTCCGATATCTTCCTCCAGATAAGGTCTGATCTCTTCCTGTCCTTATATAAAGGACGAAGACGGGTGATACAGTTCACGGTTGTTACAGACTGTGATAATCTCCCCCACCACTCAGATTTCCATTAACTTGTGTCTCACCTCTCCTTTCCACTGAACATGTCAGCATTACGTAGCATTTTGCTCGCGCAATCAGCCGCGCTTCCCTTCCCACCGGGAGCACTTCACACACGTATCACACTAAATCCAGCTGATCCCAGGAGATGTGATTTTGTCAGTACGCAATAAAAAGCAGCAAAAGCAACATGTATCCAGAAGGTATGTGGCTTATTTTCACACCACCTACGGACTTCAAACCCCTTCACAGATCATGTATTTTTTCATCGTCTCACAAACGGAAATCCACACGTGTCCTTTTATTTCGAAACATCTGGGTATTTTACGTTTCACCTGATTCCCTCTCTGGTCAAACAAAGCTGCTGAACTTGACGCATTTTAGAAGCGTACCGCGTAGAAAAAGAACTACAACGTGATGCCCATGAAACTACGCTTCTGAGACGCGTCTCATGCGTGCTGCTTCACACCTAGTGGAAACAGTCTCATCGACTTTAATGGCAGCTATCAGCCGTGTATTAAGCGTCACTAACGTTACATGTCTGTTGCGCGTTCAGTGAAAAGGAGGGGTCAGTTGAACGTTCCAAGTGTCTACAGTTTAATCTATCACCATCTAACATAACACCTCTAACATAATCTGTACGTTTTTCATCTTTTACCAATCCCTTAGTTAGCAAAGACTTTGTTTCACCCCCCTATTGTCTTTGTTCAGGGAAGAATTCATTATCTTGTAAAAAAAATTACATAATGACTATTTTCCTCTTTTTGAAAGACTTGAATCAGAAGCTTTTAAACCAAAATTGTTTTCACATTAAAAACATGAATAAGTTATTTCTGCATGTAATAATTTCCTTTAAAAATTCTCCCATGTTAATGTAAGTATCTGGTTTATTGAAGATGGTTACTAAATGTTTCCTCATGTGTGACTCATTTTTTGTTCTATGTTTCTATATTTTTCAGGTTCTGTCACTGGTTTCCAGGTTGACACAGGTTGCTATGGCAGGAGTGTAAGGCTTCCATCACATGGTTTTGCGGGTTACTTTAAGGACCCGGTGTATTTCACTCCAAGCAATCTTGGATCCAGGAAGTTAGTGATGGATAAAGGGAAGGTGAGCAGTTTCTGATGCTGTGATTTTATCTTTATTACAGTCATTGCTAGGGCCCGACCGATATATTGGCCGGCCGATATTATCGGCCGATATGGGGGTCCAGGGTGATATCGGCTATCGGTAAAAAATTGCCGATTTTTTTTCCCGATATTTTTTATTGATTTATTTTTTTCATATATGTGTTTCTGCATCTCCATGCCCAGTTAAAAATGTAATTGGGCTACATATCCAGCAGATGGTGCCCATGTGTTGTCATTTCATGTTCCCTGGGGGTGGAGTCATCCTTGCTCATGGCTGCCTACAGTTGGAGCCGAGACATAGCGAACCGGACGGTGAAACAGAAAGTAACTTATCCAAGTAAAGTGAAGTCTGCTCACGAGCATGAGCTTAAGAATGAGCTTAGAATGCAGTGTTTTAGCTTTCAGTAATATTTTTGAAATTTTTTCTGGTGGATGGATTTATCGGCCATTATATCGGCTATCGGCCTGCTCTTAAGTCTTTATATCGGTATCGGTATCAAAAAATCCATATCGGTCGGGCCCTAGTCATTGCTGTGATGTCTGTGCAAGTCCAAGGATAGTCCAGCTAGACACTCCTCTTCTAAAACTTTTCTAAAATGTTCATAGTGTGTGCAGTTAGTATCAGATTTTGTCTGTCAACTGCATCTTTGTAAAAGATTACTCAATAAAAAGTAAAGAATCTTTGGAGAATAGATTGAAATGTTGAAGCTTCGGTTGTGTTCTTCAATCATTTACTCTGACCCAGTAATATTTGCAGTCATTTTTACACTTCTGCAGTAATCTTTCAAGAGTTACATTTATTTTTAATACAAAAATTTTAAAAATAGTCTTGTAGTTGCAGATATATATTCAGTTTGTGTTTTTTTGGTGCAGGTGCCTCAAAAAGAGGCTCAGGGCGTAAGAAGTTAAGTCGCAGTGTTCAAAGTGTGTGAAAAAAGTA
>SSNP01000056.1:2479993-2522881 GCA_006937955.1 Pachypanchax playfairii | reverse complement strand
AAGAGACAGGTTAGCCTTGAGCAGATCAAACTAAGAAGTCCGCAAAATCTCATATAGTGCCAGGCTGAAACATCAACCATCCTTGAGTTGATAAGCTACAAGTATAACCAGGTGCGTGAGGATGAGTGAGGTGGGTGGGGGCAGAGAGTCTTGCTGACATGAACTTCAAGGGAATTTGATTGTGTGGCCTCCAGGCCAAGCCAAAATAAGATAAGAAAGATTAGGGGCAGACTGCAGAATTCCAACAGCCTTGAGTATCTCTTGGATCCCTCGTTGGCAAATCCAAAAAAGTAAAATTGGACCAAATCACTTTAAACATGTCAATCAATCACTTTGTTGAGCCGAATCTGCAACTTCTTCATGTTGGCACCAATCTTTGATCCAGCAACCCGCTCAGTCTGTGGTTCTGCTCCAGTATCACATCCAGTTTGTGGTGAATCTCCCCTGACCACAAAGTCTGAGTATCACCAGAAACAGCTCATCCATCTTGTATTTTTAGAATTTGTTGATATGTCAGGCAGCTGCCAGTTCCAATCAGCAGAAATCCCAATATCAGTAATCCAAATTTATACATGTCTTACACATCTCTGCCATCCAGAGCAGACAGGCTAACCATTTTCTACCCACCCCACGAGTCCACGGTGTACTCGGCTGGGTGGGTTGAAACCGAGCGTGAGGGCTTCCCTTTCATGAGCTGAGTGACCATGATACAAGATCTATAATTTGGGATTTGAAGATTGTGCAAAGAAGATTCTCTGAGATGATACACGAAGCCGGGTGGGGGAGGGTCAGAGCAGGGAGCAGTTGGAAACGTGTCTGTCCTCCTCAACAGCTGAGCAAGAAATATTTTCACATTGTTTTCGCCTTAGTGGTGCCCTCTATTAATCGTTTTTGCTTCCTAATGTGATCAAAAATCAAAATGTGATCATGAAAACTTTGGCTAATATCAGGATAAACATTTAAAAACTTCCACAACATCCACAATGGAAGTTTCCTGGTTTATGCAGAGAATAAGGTCAATAAGAACTGTGACTTTGCAAGTTAAAATATAATTATTCATCAGAAATTTAAAAATAATATGAACTGCAAAGGACTGTGATCCTATTAGCTGTATTTACTGTTTTATTCCTATCACACGTATATTTTTCCAGCTCTGAGTCTTTTGTATTTTTGTTAACCTTACAGTCATACCAGCCCGTAAATATCCACACCCCTCAACCTGGTATCAACCTGAACCCCCCTCAACGTGGTATCAACCTGAACCCCCCTCAACCTGGTATCAACCTGAACCCCCCTCAACCTGGTATCAACCTGAACCCCCCTCAACCTGGTATCAACCTGAACCCCCCTCAACCTGATGTCAACCTGAACCCCCCTCAACCTGATGTCAACCTGAACCCCCCTCAACCTGGTGTCAGCATGAACCCCCTTCAGTCTGAGGTACAAACAAACACACATAATTCACCCGAAATACATACAATAAAAAGAGTAAACCCTGAATATTGGGTTGATTTTTGTCTGAACGCACTTTAATCTGCAGACGTCATTCCACCATTTATCCAGTCAGTAGACTTGGTCTATAACATATTGAACTTTCACATCTGCTACCGTATCACCATGGCAAAGCCATTTGCCATCAAACATAACAAATTAACTCACAGCAGACATTGTGTACAATGTGTGCTCAGATCAAAACGATCGGGGTTACCAGGAGAAGTGAATCGTCATGTGTATTTAAAATTTTGGTTTACCGTGGCAATGGAATCCATTAAAAACCACGCCCCTAATGTAACCCTATGGAATAATCTCTGAAATCATCTTAGTGAGTGTGTCTGTGTGAATGGTGTTCTTTCTTTTTTTTTTTTTAACCGTGTGATGGACACGTTTGACTTGTCCAGGTGTAACCCCGCCTCTCACCCAATGATTGTGGGAGATACATACCAGCTTCCTGCAACCCTAAAAGGATCGAGTGAGCAAAGAAAATGACTGACTGATATTTTTAACATTATTTCTTATAACTTTGTGTACCTGTTGTTTTCAGGTTCCTTCTCCAGCTGATCAGGGATCTGCTGCAGCTCCTACATTCAACTTGGAGTTTCTTTCATCAGACGAGCCGAGATTTGATCTGAGGGGACTGAACATTCCCTCAGCTCCCCCCCTCAGCTCAGACACACCTTCATGTAATGTTTACACCTCAGATAAACTGAACTTTCTGTAAAAACTGAAAAATCTCCTAATGTTAAAGTTAATTATGAACTTTGTCTGTGTGTAGATATTATATGACCTATAGGTGTCAGTGTGGATTTTAGTGAACGTGCTGATCATGAGAAAAAGAAAACACTCAGGTTATATTAGCGAACAGACATTTCAGGTAATATTTTATGTCCTTGATAAAGAAAAAAAAAATTTTAACCAAAAGTTGTACTATCAATACTTTGGTTTTTTTTTTAGTTTATTTTAAAGATTGTATAATGTTGTAGTTAAGAGTGAAGAAGCAGAGGGTGGATATGTCATATATGCATGAGATATACTGTAGGGTGTATTCAGACCAGAAAAGTCCTTTGTTTGGTCTGGACCAAAAGCGGACTTTATTTTTTTCGTTTGGTATTCAGATTTCCCATTTTGCAAGTGAACTTTATTTTGTAAACACATCCACGCATGTGACGATCTGTGCTCCCATTGGACAGGTGTGATCAGTGTGGCACTCAGAGCACAGACCCGGATATGGAGGAAAACATTCCTGCCCTGCATGTCATAGTTCTGTTATTGAGCTGCAGAGCTGAGTGTCAGCAGCAGCTTTAGCGATAACGGCAGTGAACGCTTTATTTTTCCTACAGTAGCTCTTTAAGCATAACCCCCAGAAGCATTAGCAGAGAGGCGCAGGTTTTCCCTGATCTCATCGCGTCACACCAGGAGAGATTCACAGCTGCTGCGCAGCTTGTTTGGGGGAGAAATTCTCTGTGCTCCACCTGTGTCTGTGTTCGAGCGGCGAAAAATCAGGATTAAGATGTGACAGTGGAAAACAATCATTTAAATGGCAGTCTGTTCATGTACGGACTATATTAAAAACTCTTTCCACCACTGCCACGGCTTGTTTCCTGCTGTTGCGTCACTGCGCCACGTATCAACACAGCACGGGCGCACAGATAATATCTGTGATGATAGCTAATAAAATAAGCTGTTTATTGAAATTAAGCAGGACTTACTGGAAATATTATTAATAATTTCACCTTCTGTCCCCTGACTGTGGCCCTGCTGTGAGTCGCTGATTGATGTGCTGCTGAGGTCGGAAAAAAAATGCATTGCAATGGTAACGTCCCCGGTGGAGGCAGGAAGGCACATAAATCCTGCAGTTGTTTTGGATCGAGACTGGTTCTTATTCAGACCTGAAGCGAACCGAACCAAGTTCGTTTGGAAGTGGACCGAGACCACCTGAAAAAGTGGGTCTTGGTCCGGTTCTTTGGTCCGCACCAGAGCTCAGTTGTGCGCATTCAGACCTGCATGGAAGGTGCGGACCAGCTCTCCAAGCGAACTCTGGTCCGCTTAAAGTGGACCAAATAGTGCAGGTCTGAATACACCCATAGATTTGTTTAAGCATATTGACTGCACTGATCAATGTACTGGATTCTGTCAAATATC
Organism: Pachypanchax playfairii; assembly: GCA_006937955.1. Taxonomy (NCBI): domain Eukaryota; kingdom Metazoa; phylum Chordata; class Actinopteri; order Cyprinodontiformes; family Aplocheilidae; genus Pachypanchax; species Pachypanchax playfairii. The sequence continues at coordinate 2,519,242 of SSNP01000056.1, read as the reverse complement.
AAATGTTATGTTTTCATCAGGTAAGAAAAAAACTGCCTTATTAATGATAGATTGAACATAAATACACCTGCAGTAAATGTCTGTTGTGTTTTGAATGTGTCCTAAAATACCTTGAAATGTAAACAACACTATTAGACACTCATTTATACAGTTTATCAGCAAAAAAAAAAGTTGATTTGAAGGGAGTTCGATAAATTTTGGTTGGATGGGCCCAAAAGATGAACAGATCAGTGCCTTGAGTCAGGTGTTGAATTTCTGCAGTGAAAACTTATGTTCAGTACCGGATCGGGCTTCTGGATGGCAGTCGGTCTCAAGTCCGTCCAGTTTGAGTATGAAGTTCAGAATCTTTATCCCTGGACGGACATGAACAAACATCAAAGAAAAAAACAATGCATAAAATTATACGGAACGCTGACACCATTGGAATAATTACGCTCTGCACTTGGTGAAAGCCTTAACTGACTGCTTTACTGAGTGTTTATCCAATGAATAAAAAGTTTCCTGATTATTACAAAACAAACCCTGAAACCCTCAAACACTCAATGGAGGGGAAAGAGCTGGCCCAGTGTTCGACGATTGGGATGAAAACCTCCTGAATCGGAGGTTCAGCTATCAGTTGGATTCTCCTCTCCAGTACCTTGGAATAGACCTTACCAGAGAGGCTGAGAAGTGTGATCCCCCTATAATTGGAACACACCCTCTAGTTCCCCCTTCTTAAACAGAGGGACCAACACCCCTGTCTGCCAGTCTAAAGGGAATGTCCCCGACCGCCACGCTATACTGCTGAGATGTGTCAACCAAGGCAGTCCTACAACATCAAGAGACTGGAGGTACACAGGATGGATCTCATCCAGCCCTGGAGCCCTGAGTTTTTAAACTACCTTAGTGACTTCAGCCTGGGTGATGGGCGAGTCCCCCTCTGAGTCCCCAGTCTTTGCTTCCTCGGCGGAAGACGTGACGGGGGCATTTAGAAGACCCTCAAAGTATTCCTTCCAGCGTTCCCAGTCGAGGTCAGCAGCTCCCCACCTGCACTGTAAACAGTGTTAGTAAAACACTGCTTCCTCCTCCTGAAGCATCGGATGGTTTGCCAGAATTTCTTCAAGGCTGACCCATCCTCCATGGCCTCTCTGAACTCCTCCCAGACCCAGAGTTTTTGCCTCAGCGACCACACGAGCTGCGGTACGCTTGGCCTGCTGGTACAGCTGTTTCTCCCAATCACCCCTACTCCAGGTCTCACTGTCATTGCCAACGTGGGTGTTGAAGTCCCCCCAGTAGAACAATGGAGTCACAAGTCAGTGACCAGTCAGGCCTGGGACTCGGCTGTTGGGCCCATAGGCCGAGACAACAGTGAGAGGTCTGTCCTTGACCCGAAGGCGTAGGGACACAACCCTCTCATTCACTGGGGTAAACTCCAACATGTGACAGCTAAGCTGGGGATCTATAAACAAGCCCACAACAGCCTGCCGCCTCTCCCCGCAGGCAACGCCAGAAAAGTGGAGCGTCCAGCACCTCTCAAGGAGCTGGGTTCCAGAGTCTAAGCTTTGTGTGGAGGTGAGTCCAGCTATATCTAGCCGGTACCTCTCAACCTCCCGCACAAGTTCAGGCTCCTTCCCCCCAATCGGGTGATGTCCAAGCAAACGCCCAGTGCTGCCCAGTCCTCTCTGCACCTGACCCCCATGGCTACCCCTGTAGGCGGTGGGTCCGGGGTGGGCTGGCTGGCTGGGCCAGAACACTTTAAAGGTGGGATATGGAATATGTATAGCATAACACAGTACAAAGCCTTCAGGCATCTGGGTGCCAGGATCGTAACCCCCCCCCCGCGCTCGGTCCGATGCTGAGGTCGATCAATATTCCTCACCAAAACCACTCTAATCCCTGATCTGAGCAGGACAATAAAATATCATGAGTTCAGATCACTGATCATGCTCTCCAACCCCGCTGATCACACACTGATTCTGATAAAGCAGCTCAACTCCTAACTGTTTGTAACTCAATCATCGATTCAGTCCGTGGCAAAGAGCTCATAGTTGTCCCGTGATTCTTCTCGAGCAAACCAAAACTTCCTGCAGTCTCTTCTAAGATCTTCTGTCCTCCTCACACACCATCTTGCATGCCCCACTTATCCAATAAAATCAAAAAAGCAATAAAATCTGTATTAGCTAGTTGCTAATAAAAACTTTCCCACATGACCCTGCAATGTCACATGTTGGGAAACCTCCTTTGGCAAGAAAATAAGGTATATAATCACAACATATCCCCGGGGCTTCCAGCTGCTGGACCTGCAGACTCCACAGCACTAACCTCACTGTGCTGGACCATTTACAGTATTAGGCAACCCAAAATGGTGCCCGCTGCTCTGCCAGCTATTAGCTGGTAGATGTAAACGAAATGCCAACGTTGTGCCTGTCAAAATTAATATTTTATAATATTTTACTTTGAATGTAATTTTTAAAGGAAATTATGTATTTAATTATGTATGTAACTTTACATTCAGGATTCTGTTTGTGGACTTCAGCTCAGCATTTAACACCATCCTTGAAGAAGTCATCCAGTCCAAACACTCCCAGCCTCCACCTGTCAGGGGATCACAAACTTTCTGACAGACAGGAAGCAGTAGGTGAGGCTGGTGAAAATAATATCCAGCACCTGGACCATTAGAACTGGCATCCCCCAGGGATGTGTCCTGTACCCCCTGCTATTCTCCCTCTAGACCAACAGCTGCTCCTCCAGTGATCCAACTGTTAAACTCTTGAAATTTGCAGACGACATGATGGTCATCAGCCTCATCAGGGACGGACACGAGTCTGCATACAGACAGGAAGTGGAACAGCTGGTTCTCTGGTGCAGTAAGAACCAGCTAGAGCTCAACACTTTAAAAACTATGGCGATAACGGTGGACTTCTGGAGGAGCCTTCAACCCTGTCCTCCATTATCATACGGAACAGTATAGTAACTATGATGGACACATTTGGGTTTCTGGGGACCATCATCACCCAGGACCGAAAGGGATGGCTCCTCCATCCAGGACCCATGTTCCACCATAAAGGACCTGAACTCCTACATCCAGGACCTGTGCTCCTCCATCCAGGACCTGGACTCCTGCAGAGTGAAGGTAGGGTAACATCAGCATCTCACTTCTTGTCTCCCCTCCAGATGGCGCTACAGGTCACTGTACACCAAAACCACAAGACACAAGAACAATTTTTTGAACATGTTTAACGCCTTAATAAAGAAGTAACTTCTTCTCTCATGGAAATAATTATATTTTATCTGTATAAACAGGCTTCAAACACCAGTCACTTATGGGGAAAAATGCTGTTATGTATCTTTTGTGTGTCTGTGCTTAATAATGTCTATTTATCTTTACATTTGTCTTTCCCGAGTCAAATTCCTTGTGTGTATAACGTACTTCTCCATATAAACCCCATTCAGTTTCAGATTTACACACAAATTGGAACTACATTTTGTTGAGGATAAACGGCGGAGTGATACATGGAGTACAGTGACACGGTCGGACTGTTGATGGGTGGAACCAGTGTGGAGCTTCCGTTTCATGCAGTTCGTGTTTTTTAATAAACATCAAAATTCTTTTTACCAACATAAGAATACTTTAAGAAAGAGAGTAAAAAAGTTTGTACTTCCGTGTAAACTTCAGCGTTGTTTCGCTGTTTTACAGTAATGTTAAACAAACGGGCGGTTCAAACGTTGTGCAGCTAGTACTGTGTTTATCTTGTTTTTGTTAAATTTTCTTCAGAACATGTTTATATTGCTTTGGACGGGTTTATTAGGTGAGTAGAACTAAATAATTACTAGCCACACACAAGTAAACGACACTGATGTTGGACACAATGTTCGGCATTAAGTTAATTGTCTGTCATGAATCATTTGGACTGTTTTTATAGATAGAAAGTTAGATTTTCTAACTTTTTCCCCCCTTTAACTTAATAAATATTTTTTTCAGATGAGGACATTGTGTAGCTCACTGCAGACAGCACTCCAACATGACAACCGATCATCATACACCTAGATAGGAGAACTGAATGTACAAATCATCAACACAAGCCTGAAGTTAGTTTCCTTTTCGTGAAATGCTAAAGGACAGTTACACTAAATTTCTATCTACTCTGAGCATCTTTAATCTGCTCTAGTTTAAAAATTACCGGTGCATAACCTAGACATTTCAAACCTAAATTGGATTATTCTACACCAGGGATTCCCAAAGTGTGGTGCGCGCACCCCTGGGGGTGCATGAGCTGCCACTAGGAGGTGCGCGAGGTGAAAAATGTAATGGCGGACAAATGTAATGATAATAATTTCAAAATACAGTGTTGTTTTCCCACACAATAAAGATGTGTAAAAAAATATTTCCTCTGTAAAATTGTAAACAATGACAATTAAAATTAGTATTCAAAATGCACTTCATCTAGAAATGAAGTGTAGAAGAAGTTCTTCTTCTTCTACTGCTACACAATTTAAGTGCGCACCTAGATTGTGGCCTCTACTTCATTCATTATCGCAAATATGCTCAAATGGCCTAAATCGGGGAAACTGTCAGTTGAGAAATTGAAAGACAAAGGTACTGATAAAGGAGCGGAACCAAGAGAGAGTGACGAATCAAAGGCAACAGAGGATAGAATTGCGACGGATACGGGAGAAGAAAATGAACAGGAGTTAAAAAATGATGAGCTGGAGGAGACGACAGAGGGAAAGAGTGTTTCAGATTAATTCAAAAGCAGGAGTGCATTGATGTGGTCATTAGATCATCATTAGATGTGGTTTTTGTTCATTTGAGTAAACATGCCGTCTTTAATATAGCCTAAATAAAATTCAACATCCTTTCAACGCTAACAAAAATGCTTGTGGCATTCTTTTTGAAAGTGCGGGGAGTTGGGGGTGCGTTAACACGGCCGGGACATAAAATGGGGGTGCGTGGCAAAATAAGTTTGGGAACAGCTGGTCTACACTAATAGCAGTACATGTAAAACCCACTCTGTGTTTTGTGAAACTTCAATAAAGACAGATTTCAGCATTTTTACTGCATCTGGACCATAACATCTTAGCTGTATCTTAAAGACTATAATACTTAGGCATGTTAAACCAGGATTAGATGTTTCTACACTAATAGCAGAACAATGAAAACCAGCTCTTGGATTTGTGAAACTTGATAAAGGTAGATTTCAGCACTTCTGCGTGTAATGTAGCGCAGGTGGTAGAGAAGGTCGTCTGATAATCAGAGGGTTACCGGTTTGAATCCCTGCTCCACCTGGAAAAAGATGACCTGGCCGTTATGTCCTTGGGCAAGACACTTCACCTGTGCTGCCTGTTCGGTGGTGGTCGGTGTCTGGCAGCCTCGCGTATGTCAGTGTGTGTCCCAGAACAGCTGTGGTTACAACATATGTGTGTATGAATGATGAATGACATACTTTAGTGTGACGCGCTTAAGTAGACTTAAAAAAAAACATGTAAATGCCACATGTCATTACTATTCAGAGACAGTAATATAGAGTAAAGCAATTAATAATATTTAGAAATGTGGCTCAGAGGAGAATTATGCTCAATTTGAGAGGACTATAGTCCTGCATGCAGCTAACCTGGGTTTATTTACCTTATATATGTAAATATATGTATATGGATTTATATAGATTTACTGTATGTCATCCCCTTTTATTTTTGACTATCTTTCTGCCCTTTTAGTAATGAGTAAAGACTACAAGTTCCATAAAATATTCTACAATGATGAAATGATTTTTTAGAAGGTCCAGTTGACATCACACAGATGCTAGATCAGGGTAGCAATAGGCTAGGAGAACCAGGGTCTCAAATTAAGAACCATGTTAGTGGAAAGTACATTTGAATGAGTTGAACTTTTGGAAAAAGTTTTTTCTAACGATAGGGCTGCAACAATGAATCCATAAAATCGGTAAAATTCAGTGATGAAATGCATTGGCAATGAATTTCGTCATCGATTCGTTGTGTAGGTCGCTAGTCTCGCAACTTTTTTTTTTCACACAACCTTATATAGTCAATGCAAGCTAATTGCCAAAAGAGCAGCGCAAGGTATACACACACATAGAACATGCAGAAGCTGGTAGCTGTAAGAAGATTAAAAACTTCAAAAGTTTAGGAGCTCTTCATCTTAAACAAAGTAAACACGTTTGTTATCTGCAATATCTGCAAGTCGGACCTTTCCTGGCATGGGAGTACAATGGTGATCAGCAAGGAATGGGAAAGCTCAGTGTCCACATAAGTTGTGAAAAATAATTTTTTAATGAAGTCTCCTGTTTGGGAACACTTTGGCTTCTTGATGAAGTATGAAAAGGGGAAAAAATAAGATAAGACTATAATATTTACAGTCTATGGATAAGACAGACAACACCAGTGTACGTCAATATGATTCTCCAATCCAGAGCTGTTTCTGCTCCAGCTGCACTCGCTTAAAGGGAACCGTGAATGGTGTGAATCAGAGGGGAAAGTCTGACTGACGATCATGTCGGTCTGTTTCCACTAGGCTAAATTGGTTAAATAAAATGTTGATTTATTGAAACTGCACAGAATTCTGTTTTTTTATTCAGTTACTCCAGTTGAGACCCCCATCCAATTAATCGATGATCCAAATAATTGTTTGTTGCAGCCCTATCTAATAAATTACTTTGTGTAACGCAAGCATCAATAAATGCATTAGAGAAAGTCAAAAAGCTAACTAGGGCTAAATCAGTGGAATGCATTGAGCATGGCACGATAGAAGTTTCACAACTCACAGAAAGGTTTCATAGCTCCTCGAGTGGGTTTTAATTGTTCTGCTATTACTGTAGAAAAATCTAATCCAGGTTTAAAACGTCTAGGTTATGTAGTTTTTAAACTAGAACAGATTAAAGACGCTCAGCAATAGAGAAAAAATTGGTGTAATTGCCCTTTAGCCATTTCCCGAAATCCGAGAGTAGATACAGAAACCAACTTCAGCCTCGTAATATAAATTCTGTAATTTCTGCCGTGGCGGCTGGTGAAGGGTTTTTTGGGTGGGGCTGCATAAATCCAATTAAATGACTGTCAATAAAACATTTGTAAAAACAAGTTAATGTAAACCCTGTATTAAGAAAACATGTTCAGTTAAATATTTAAAAATGACTTTAGTAAATCATAAAATAAAAAATAATTACCAGAACAGGTTAATCTATTCAGCCAAACAGGCAAATTTTGTGTATTAACATTAAATGTTGTATTTTAAGTAATATTTAACACAATATAAACATTAAATATGTTTGATAATTTTATTTGTCCAGCACTGGATAAACCTCCACAGTTGTGTCCAGTGTGTCTCAGGAAACCTCCCACTGTGACAGTTTTTCCATATAATTATAATGAAGTTAAGATCAGAACAATTTTATGTCAATAACATTTTTGAAGACATTAAAGGCTTGTTTTGACATTAATAGGATTTAATTTAGGTGAAAACAATGAACATTTTTCTAATTTTAATTGTATTTTATTGTGTTTGGCTAAAAAATATTTCAAGATTAGGCATTTTTGTGAGACAAATAAGTATTGTTGATTAAACGGATCATAACACCATATAATCCTAATTTTAAACTTCCTGACAATTTTTTTTTTTTCTTTACAGACTTCTCTATCACTGGGTTTAGCAAGTTTTATTTTACCAGAAAACAAAAAGAAAACTTTGTTCTTACTTCTGTTATCCATGTGTCTCCTGGTGTTCTCTTGCTTCTTTATTTTTTGTGAACAGATGTTTTATATCCGTCTTCACTCCTGTAGCCGTCCAGGCTGGATCGGAAAAAGAAAAAAAAGCCGAAGTAAAACGTGACGAGAAATGCCCAAATGAAAACAAGCAGTTCACGTAAAAAGTGCAATTGAATTGAACTGTCTCAAAAGCAAGTGAAAGAAGCAGTTTTCTGGAATGAGGCTGTTCATTATTCATTCATACCCAGTGAACCGGGGATTAAACAAGAATCCTTGCTGTGTTTTGGGCTGTCAGTGTTAAATAAAAGCCAGGTGTCTAATCTGCACGGAATATCAGCAACAAAGTCTCACAAAAAGTAGTTATAAGGGTGGTCAGAAATGTTTCCAGATTTTTTGCGAAGCACTTTTTTGAAAAAAAATTGTCGATGTGGTCTGGAAAGCGCTATGTTGGGCGCATAGACTCGACAGACAGCGCTGTATTTATTTATATCCCCATCGTGAGCCGGTGGTGGCAATAAATTAGACCACGGCAGCTGTCACTGAGCTCCCTATGTAAGACAAACCTGGAGTAAAAAGCACACAGCCACCATATAGCCACATAGCCATGTTAATGTAAATATCTGGTTTATTGAATATGGTTACTAAATGTTTCCTCGTGTGTGACTCATTTTTTGTTCTATGTTTCTATATTTTTCAGGTTCTGTCACTGGTTTCCAGGTTGACACAGGTTGCTATGGCAGGAGTGTAAGGCTTCCATCATATGGTTTTGCAGCTCACTTTAAGGACCCGGTGTATTTCACTCCAAGCAATCGTGGATCCAGGAAGTTAGTGATGGATAAAGGGAAGGTGAGCAGTTTCTGATGCTGTGATTTTATCTTTATTACAGTCATTGCTGTGATGTCTGTGTAAGACCAGAGACTTGCTGTACTTTCCAGAGTATTAAGCGCACCTGAATAAAAGCTGCATCCATGGACTTTAAAGCATATGTGACAAGTGATTTTATTATTTCATCCTGACAGATATAATAGTTTTGTCTTGTAAACACGTTCCCACCTAAATCTGGATGTGCAGATTTCTGGCAATTAAGCCTCAAGCATGCATATTTACAGAATAATGCTGCACAATTCCCAAAATTTTTCAAAGCCTGAAGTGATGAAATTCAAGAATGGCAATGTAGACAAAGCTATGCAACCCATCGAGGACAATGCTGAATCACATCAAGAATTTGTTGTTACTGTGGATTCGTCTGTTATTGAACAAGAAATTATTGACTCAGAAGAAAAGACAGAGTAAAGAAGACAAGTTTGCAGTGTTTTAGTAAACAGCTAAAATAATAAAACTTGTGTTAGAGTCAAAATATATCTGGCTGTGTATATACACTCACCGGCCACTTTATTAGGTACACCATGCTAGTAACGGGTTGGACCCCCTTTTGCCTTCAGAACTGCCTCAATTCTTCGTGGCATAGATTCAACAAGGTGCTGGAATCATCGATGAATTGGTAATAATAAAACAATATAAATGAGAACTATTTGTTCTCCCACCAGCAAGGTTGCCAAGCAACTCTAAGATTAATTTGCCATCATCAGTTCCATAGCTGTCAAATGTCCCGTTTTGGCTGTGAAACTATGCTGTATTTTAACCCTCTTTCCCGTCGACATCCTGTATTTGTATTTTCCCCAAACTTTCCCATATCATGTAGCTGGAATTCAGCAACATGTAGATGTAAGGTAGTAACATGAGTACGCCAGTAGATGCCACTATTACACCATAAATCAGCCAAAGAAAGGCAGCTATCAGAGCTGTTTGTCCTTTGGGGACAGCTCTACAGAAGTGAAGCAGCTTTTACAGCTGTCTGTCACATATCTTATGAATATTCCCGAATTAAGATCACCCAAACTCTTGTGCATTTAATGTTTAAGAACACAAGATAATGTGACTGACTTTAAATGGTGTATGTATTGCAATAAAACGAACTCTGATGTGATAAACTGAACTGTAGTTGTCAGATTAGAAGAAATATGTAAATATGTAAAAAAAAAGAAAAAAATTGAAAAAATGTCAAATTAACTATTATGCTTCATATAACTTTTGTGAGTATATTTAGACTGTAATATAATGTAGGAATGTTGACAGCATCTCAGTGTCAACAAAGACGATCAGAATTTAATCAGCCTGATTATAGGAGGTAAGTTTTTGATTTCTTGTAGGCACCACTTGTCTCACGGTGCAAGAGAAACTGAAGTTTGATTGAGTTGGTAGAATGGCTTGCGGTGGGTGCTGGAAAATTTCCCTTATTTTCAAATCCAAAACTTGACAGGTATGAACAGTTCACATTAGGCTATTTCATTAATGTTAATTAAGTCCATTAATAGTTCTGAATAATTACAATAATATACATATATTCATATAATTAATCAATAATATTAATTAATTATTAATAATCAATAGTATGTTCATATATGTGGAGGGACGGTGGCATGCGTTTGGCGACAGGTGTGTCAGCCAGACCTGCTGAGAGGAGAAATACAGTTAATGATGGAATACTGTCACAAAGTTCTACATGGAAATAAAAAGCAGAGAGATGAGAGGGAAACATATATATATATATATATATATATACACATATATACACTCATCGGCCACTTTATTAGGTACACCATGCTAGTAACGGGTTGGACCCCCTTTTGCCTTCAGAACTGCCTCAATTCTTCGTGGCATAGATTCAACAAGGTGCTGGAAGCATTCCTCAGAGAGTTTGGTCCATATTGACATGATGGCATCACACAGTTGGCGCAGATTTGTCGGCTGCACATCCATGATGCGAATCTCCCGTTCCACCACATCCCAAAGATGCTCTATTGGATTGAGATCTGGTGACTGTGGAGGCCATTTGAGTACAGTGAACTCATTGTCATGTTCAAGAAACCAGTCCGAGATGATTCCAGCTTTATGACATGGCGCATTATCCTGCTGAAAGTAGCCATCAGAAGTTGGGTACATTGTGGTCATAAAGGGATGGACATGGTCAGCAACAATACTCAGGTAGGCTGTGGCGTTGTAACGATGCTCAATTGGTACCAAGGGGCCCAAAGAGTGCCAAGAAAATATTCCCCACACCATTACACCACCACCACCAGCCTGAACCGTTGATACAAGGCAGGATGGATCCATGCTTTCATGTTGTTGACGCCAAATTCTGACCCTACCATCCGAATGTCGCAGCAGAAATCGAGACTCATCAGACCAGGCAACGTTTTTCCAATCTTCTATTGTCCAATTTCGATGAGCTTGTGCAAATTGTAGCCTCAGTTTCCTGTTCTTAGCTGAAAGGAGTGGCACCCGGCGTGGTCTTCTGCTGCTGTAGCCCATCTGCCTCAAAGTTCGACGTACTGTGCGTTCAGAGATGCTCTTCTGCCTACCTTGGTTGTAACGAGTGGTTATTTGAGTCACTGTTGCCTTTCTATCAGCTCGAACCAGTCTGGCCATTCTCCTCTGACCTCTGGCATCAACAAGGCATTTCCGCCCACAGAACTGCCGCTCACTGGATATTTTTTCTTTTTCGGACCATTCTCTGTAAACCCTAGAGATGGTTGTGCGTGAAAATCCCAGTAGATCAGCAGTTTCTGAAATACTCAGAGCAGTCATTCTGGCACCAACAACCATGCCACGTTCAAAGTCACTCAAATCACCTTTCTTCCCCATACTGATGCTCGGTTTGAACTGCAGGAGATTGTCTTGACCATGTGTACATGCCTAAATGCACTGAGTTGCCGCCATGTGATTGGCTGATTAGAAATTAAGTGTTAACGAGCAGTTGGACAGGTGTACCTAATAAAGTGGCCGGTGAGTGTATATATATGTGTGTGTGTGTGTATTTTTCCACTTATAGTGGAAACTATATAAGTTTAGTATGTGGAAAATACATACTTTGCCGAAATGTGTCAAACAGCACAGTTTGGCTCCGTGGATAGTCCAGCTAGACACTCCTCTTCTAAAACTTTTCTAAAATGTTCATAGTGTGTGCAGTTAGTATCAGATTTTGTCTGTCAACTGCATCTTTGTAAAAGATTACTCAATAAAAAGTAAAGAATCTTTGGAGAATAGATTGAAATGTTGAAGCTTCGGTTGTGTTCTTCAATCATTTACTCTGACCCAGTAATATTTGCAGTCATTTTTACACTTCTGCAGTAATCTTTCAAGAGTTACATTTATTTTTAATACAAAAGTTTTAAAAAATAGTCTTGTAGTTGCAGATATATATTCAGTTTGTGTTTTTTTGGTGCAGGTGCCTCAAAAAGAGGCTCAGGGCGTAAGAAGTTAAGTCGCAGTGTTCAAAGTGTGTGAAAAAAGTAAGAGTTTATAGTCTGGAAAGTAAGTTCTAACTGGTTTGTGCACAAGATGAGATCTGAATCCTCATAAACAAAACTGTTCTAATTTGAAACTAGTTATTTTGCTTGTTTAGATTTAATTCAGGTTTCACTTCGTACAACGGAAGCAGATGGAGATGCATCGTCCATCTTTATACTGATACTGAACAGAAGATGTTTTCTTCTCTGTTTTAATTAGTTTGTGTTTTCCACCTTTCAGCCTATGGATCCACGGATCAAAAAGATCTCTGGTTCATTTCATCTTACAAATTTAACTCTAGCAGATGCTGGAACATTTGCTATCTCACTTAGTGGTGAACGTTTATTTGAAGTGTTCAAACTGGAAATCTCGGGTGAGAAACACACTTTCCTTTTTGTTTTTACTTAATTCAAATACCTTAATGTAGAATTTTTTTTTTAGTCTTGTGCCATTTTTCTTATTTTAAATTCTTTTTCCAAAAAAATATGAACTTTCCTAAAAGATGTTGATGTTTAAATCTGTAATTTTGGAATGAAATAGTCATAAATCAGGTTTTATCTTGATGTGTTTTCATTTGTTTTGTCTGATCCTGTCATGTTGTGCTTCTGCTGTCACTGTGTAACTGTGTTATTTATCTTTCACCTGCCTTGTTCCTCAGTATTAGTTCCATGTCCAACCCTTTGTTCCTACATCAAGTCTTTGCATTCAATAATGTTTGTTAATGTTCATGTATCTAGTCAAGTCGTTACTGTTTTTATTATTAAAACAACTTTGGATTTACGTCAGTCTGCTGCCTCGCTTCCCGCTCCAGTGTTTTAATACTATCATTATAATGACTGAATGTGATTTTATTAGTCGTGTGCACTTTTTCTTACTTTAAATTTTATGTCTGGAAAAGGTTGGTGAGTTTTTTAAAATGCAAGACACATTTACATCTTTAATGTTTCATTTCATTCATGTCTTAGAAAAGATGCTGCTTTTAAAACTGTGATGTGTCTCTAATATTAGACTCAATCTGTGTTCTTAATTTGCAATTTCAGACTGTGCTACAAAGATCTCTAGGTTTTATATGGATGAGTGGAATTATAACGTCCCCAGCGAGGCTCAATCCCTGGAGTTCACTCCAGAATTAGATAATCCGAGAAAGACAGTAATCCTGTGGAATCGCTCAGACCTTCAGGGAAACAATGAAAGAAGAGGAAAAGTCAGGAATGATAATTGGATGATCTCCAAACTCACTCAGGCAGACAATGGCTACTACATATTCAGGAAAGAGGACAATTCTCTGAAGTTAAACATCTATCTCACGGTAAAAGGTAAAATCTGAGAGATGAATAAAATCTGCATGTGAGATCCTTGTTCACATCTGAAAAGAGTTTAAATGTTATTTTATAATCTAATCTACCAGCCCAAGAAAAATACGAGTTCTTTGATCCAGAAGTAGACGAGACGCTCATAATGAACTATCCTTCGGCTGGTGGACCGTGGACGGTGATTTTTAAGCCCAAGCATGAAGATAAAGAGGAGACGTTGATAAGAAGAGGCCAGGAGTTTTTGCAAGGGAACAGGTTTGGTGGGAGAATCAAGACTCACACTGCTGGCTTTGAAATTGAGGGAATGCAAACGTCCGACTCTGGCACTTTCGAATTCAGAGACCCAGAAGGCAACTTGGCCTTGACAGTTCAGGTGGAGATGAGAGATAAACGTAAGTACTTGTCTTCATGTGTTTAAGAAATTACTTGTGATTCCAACTACAGTTGTAGCCTATAGTTTTGAGATTGACACAAATATCAGTTTGCACAAATTTTGCTGCTTTAATTTTCATGAAAACAATTTGCATAAACTCCAGAATGTTTTGAAGATCAGATGAATTGCAAAGTTTTTCTTTACCATGAAAATGAACTTAATCCTAAAAACTCAATTTCCACTGCATGCCATCGCTGCCATAAAAGAACCTGCCTAGACCATTTCAACCATTTTCTCACTAGCAGGTGAGAATGTTGATGAGCACAAAGATGCAGATCATGATGTCATGCCGAGGGAGTTAGAATAACATACTGGATGTTAAAATGACGATGATGCTTGAAATCATTGTTCTTCATGTTAACCTGCAAAGAAACACCTGGAGCATCATTGTGTTGCATAAAAAGAGCTTCATAGGATATTGTTGCTATGCAGCTAAATCAACTGTTTATTGGATCATCAAGAACTTTAAGGAAATAGGTTCAGTTGTTTTGAAGAAGCTTCAGGTCGCCCAAGAAAGACCAGCAAGCACCAGGACCATCTCCAAAAGACGATCCAACTGTGGGACCAGGGAGTGTCATTAGTGCAGAACTGCTCAGGACTGACAGCAGGCAGGTGTGAAGTGAAGACTTTTGGAAGATGGTCTGGTTTAAAGAAGGGCAGCAAAGAAGCTGCTTCTCTCCAAAACACATCAGGGACAGACTGATGTGCTGCTAAAAGTCTAGAGAGTGGACCGATGAGGACTGGGGTCAAGTCATGTTCCCTGATGAAGCTTCTTTCTGATTGCTTGGGGCATCTGGAAAAAGAAGAAGTCCAGAGAAGAAGAGGTGAGCGTGACCAGTCCTGTGTCATGCCAACAGTAAAACATACTGAGACGGGAATCGACGCATTCACAATTTTACCAAAAAAACAGCCATGAATTAAGAATGAAACCAAAATATCCTCCAACAGCAACTTCTTCCAACCATTCAAGAACAGTTTGGTGAAGAACAAGGTCTGCAGTACGATGGAGCTCCGGGCCATAAGAACAAAGTGAGATCTAAGTGACTTGATGAACAAAACATTTTAATTTTGGGTCCTGGGCCAGGAAACTCCCAGACCTTAATACAGCTGAGAACTTGTGGTCATTCCTCAAAAGCGGGTGGACAAATAAAAACCCACTAATTCTGACAAACGCCAGCATCGATTATGAAAGAATGAGTTGCATCAGTCAGATTTTAACCCAGAAGTTGATTGACAGCAAGGTGAATTTCAGGTCTTGAAAAAGAAGGTCCAACACTGTAAATATTGAAACTTATGAAGTGCTTGTGATTAAACTTCAGTACAGAAACAACTGACAAAGTTCTAAAAACACTGTAGCAGCAAACTTAGTGAAAACCAGTATTTGTCTTAAAACCTTTTGGCCACCACTGTAATATCTTCTTATGTTTTTCTTTTCTTACAGCTCCTAATCATTCATCAATTACATATATCATCATTGCTGTTGTAGCTGTTCTTGTGGGGATTTGTTGCTGTTGCTGCTGTGTAAAATGTTGTAAAACAAAAAGCAGCTCTACTCCTCAGACGGAAGCAGCACCTCATGTAAGTATTTATTTAAATAGACTGTAAAATCAGAATCTTCATGTTCAGATTTTTAATTCTGTTCCATCATAAATAGAATAAGACAGCTTCTACGAGTGCAGCAGGACCTCCAGTTTATTATCATGTACGTTTTTCTTTAACGGACTCTAAGATTTTGTTTTTTCATTCTTCTCTTAAAGTTTTGTTAAACCTCTCATTTTATTTACAGAATGTAAATCCACCAGCAGGCCCAAGTTACTCATCTCCAGCATATACTTCAGTTTTTCCTCATCAGCCAGTAAGTCTCACCTTTACTAACGTACCTCCAGTTGTTTACATCGCACTGCCTGAATGCAAGGTGGACAGAGAAGCTGTACATCCTGGAGAAATCCAGGACAGCTTTTCAAAAAATGGCTGTCAGCCTGCTTGGTTTATTAAAGCCTCGGTGACAATGACCCGTGCGAATGATGGTACGAACGTTTGTACGATTCTCCTATTGCCTATGAAATCTGGACATTTGTGGAGGTGGACACTGTTGGCTACGGCTGCCGCATCAGCAGGGAATACACACAATATCATGGGACATTGGGAGGACATCAGAGGGGAATGATTGCAATGTGTTCAGTGTGAGTGTGTAAGAGAGTATTGTCCTGTTAGCCTTGAGCAGATCAAACTAAGAAGTCCGCAAAATCTCAGTGCCAGGCTAAAACATCAACCATCCTTGAGTTGATAAGCTACAAGTATAACCAGGTGCGTGAGGATGAGTGACGTGGGTGGGGGCAGAGAGTCTTGCTGACATGAACTTCAAGGGAATTTGATTGTGTGGCCTCCAGGCCAAGCCAAAATAAGATAAGAAAGATTAGGGGCAGACTGCAGAATTCCAACAGCCTTGAGTATCTCTTGGATCCCTCGTTGGCAAATCCAAAAATGATAGTTTAGACCAAATAACTTTAAACATGCCAATCATCACCATCATCATCATCAATTTATTTATAAAGCACATTTAAAAACTGCAGTGACGCAGACCAAAAACAACAAATACAGAGATAAAAATAAACATACTATAAAAACCAACATAAAAACAATAAGATAAGGTCAGCAAGGGGTTAGACTGCCCCAACAGAGTTAAAAGCCTGAGAAAAAAAGTAAGTCTTTAAACGGATTTTAAAAATACTAAGAGATGGGGCGAGTCTGACCGTCAGGGGGAGCTGGTTCCATAAACTAGGGGCGCAAACTGAGAACGCCCACTCACCGCGGGCCTTATAGCGAGCTGGACGAACCTGCAGCAAGTGCTGCTCAGAGGACCTCAGGGAACGCCTCGGGACATACGGACAGAGAAGCTGCGCCAAGTAGGGTGGCCCGAGCGCATGCAAAGATTTAAAAGCAAATAAAAGGATCTTAAATTTAATCCGATAGCGGATTGGCAGCCAGTGCAGGGGTGATATGTTGTTTCAAAGCAGTCCCAGTTAAAAATCGTGCAGTGGCATTTTGTACTAACTGGAGACGAACTATTGCGGATGAAGGAGCACCATATAACAGAGAGTTGGCATAGTCAAGGCGTGATGTCACAAACGCATGGATGACTGAGTGAAGATCTTTTCTCCTCAGAATGGGTTTTAGCTTGGTCAGCCTACGGAGGTGGAAAAAACAGGATCTAACAACCTGATTAATCTGGATATCAAATCTGAGGTCAGAGTCAAAGATGACCCCCAGATTTTTGATGTTTGGTTTCAGTAGAGCCGACAAGCAGGAGGGCAGAGTCGGGACTACAGCAGCAGGAGAACAAGGGGAAAACAATATTGCTTCCAGTTTAGACTCGTTTAAGTGGAGAAAATTATCAGAGAGCCAAGTCTTAATCTCAGCCATACAATCAGAAAGGGGTTGCACTGGATCAGTTAATTTTAGGGCCACATATAACTGACAGTCATCGGCATAAAGGTGGTAATCCACCTGAAATTTCTTTAAAATGCCTGCCAGTGGTAAAAGATACAAGTTAAAAAGAAGTGGACCCAAAATTGAACCTTGGGGAACTCCACAGGTAAGAGGCGACACAGCAGAGGCACAATTTCCTAATGCAACATTAAAACTTCTGGCCTGAAAATATGAGCGAAACCACTGGAGAGCTGATCCTCGGATGCCAACTAAGGACTCCAGGCGTTGCAGCAGAATAGCATGACCAACGGTATCAAAAGCGGCGGATAGATCCAGGAGGATCAGCAGGACATAAGAGCCGGAGTCAGAGGCGAGTAAAATATCATTAAAAACTCTAAGTAGTGCTGACTCTGTATTGTGAAGGGAGCGAAAACCAGACTGAAACAGGTCTAAGACATTAAAATGATCAAGATAGTCTGAGATCTGACTAAAAACCACCTTCTCCAGCAATTTGGACAGAAATGGGAGCTTGGAGATGGTACGGAAATTACTTATGTCACTAGCGTCCAGGCCCTGCTTTTTCAGGACTGGCTGGACAACCGCATGTTTAAAAACCTAGGGAATGCTACCCATCAGTGTTGATAGTAGAAAAAAGAACCCGCTGGTTACCAGAGTGTTGGTCAACAATAGCAGAATAAAATTCAGAGTGGGCCATCCTAACTGATCGCTGATATCGCCTCCAGGCATCTTTAAGCAGCAGAAAGGAGGTCAGAGTTTTTTCTTTTTTCTTTTTTTTCTTTTTTTCAGTCTTTCATATTTTCTACTTTCACTTCTAATAGCACAAGTGTGCTGGTTTAACCAAGGGTCAGGTCGACTGCAAGAACGCCGGGACCTAAGTGGTGCTAATGAGTCTAACACTGATAGACATGAGGACTGGAAGTTGGATAGGAGCACCTCAGGATCACAGGAGCTGCCAGGGGGTGATAAAAGATCCGGCAAACATAATGCAAGCTGAGGTGCTGTGGATGGAGAAATGCGGCGAGTACGGCACACCTCCACCTGCTTAGGTGAGGTCACAAACCCCTTGTAAGGTAACGGGAATATTTGAGTTAAAAACAGTCAGCAGGCCCCCACCACGGCCTGACGGCCGCGGGACGTTCAGATAAGCACATCCTGCTGGGAGTAGTTCGGTGATAGGAGCCAACTCACCTGGAACGGTTCATGACTCAGTGATGCAGAGCAAGTCTAGTCACTGATCAGTGAAGAAATCCTTGAGAATGAAGGTTTTGTTACGAACTGAGCGGGCGTTGATCAGAGCGCACTGCAGAGGTACGGTCGGGTTGGTGACGCGGTCGCCAGAAGACGAGGCGCGGCAAACAGGTCGGAGATTCTCCAAAGACGCTCCACGCTGACAGCGATCACAGGTCCAGGAAGGGCGATCCTTACAGGTCCGGCGGGAGCGATCAGATGTGAGGAGGAAGCAGTCAGTGGAGCGGCAGCGAGGGCCTGTCATCAGGTGGGGATGCTGAGCTTTAGCAACTCGCTCCAGGCTGGATCGGAGACGAGCCCGACGTCCACCACGGCAGCCCAGGCATCGGCGACGCCTCGTATGCCGTCCCCGGGGAGAGATTGTCCAAAGATGAGCGGGAACCAGTGGAAACTGGAGCTGAAGCACTGCTTTGAGATTGCAGCAGCCACCCAGAGAATGGCTCACTGAGTGGCGAAAATCCAGAAGGGTGAGTCTGTCAATTGGTGTGAGTGTGCATCCCAGAGAGAAAGCATAGCAGAGCAGGATAATAATAAAAACCAAAGCGGAGAGTGGTAGACGGCAAGCCGAATACGCTGGCGCCATCTTGCCAATCAATCACTTTGTTGAGCCGAATCTGTAACTTGTCTACGTTGGTAACAATCTTTGCAGTAAGATCCAGCACCCCGCTCAGTCTGTGGTTCTGCTCCAGTATCACATCCAGTTTGTGGTTAATCTCCCAAGTCCACAAAGTCTGAGTATTACCAGAAACAGCTCATCCATCTTGTATTTTTAGAATTTGTTGATATGTCAGGCAGCTGCCAGTTCCAGTCAGCAGAAATCCCAATATCAGTAATCCAAATATATAAATGTCTACCAAGTCTTCATCATCCACAGCAGACAGGCTAACCATTTTCTACCCACCCCACGAGTCCATGGTGTACTCGGCTGGGTGGGTTGAAACCGAGCGTGAGGACTTACCTTTCATGAGCCACAAGCCGAGTGACCAAGATACAAGATCCATAATTTGGGATTTGAAGATCATGCGAAGAAGATTCTGAGATGATACATGAAGCCGAGTGGGGGAGGGTCAGAGCAGGGAGCAGTTGGAAACGTGTCTGTCCTCCTCAACAGCTGAGCAAGAAATATTTTCACATTGTTTTCGCCTTAGCGGTGCCCTCTATTAATCGTTTTTGCTTCCTAAGTGGACAGTTTGATTTCACAGAAGTGTAATTGACTGACCCCTCCTTTCCACTTGATGCGTCAGCAGCGCGTTACTGAAGCAGCACGTCTCGCTCGTGTATTCTGCTGCGAGGCCCTTTCCACCGGGTGCGTATGAGGCGCGTAGCAGCAGGGAAGCAACCGTCATTGAAAGAGCACGAAGTCACGCAAGATCAGCAAAATCACGCGTGACTTCGTCAGTATACACAACAAGCCACGAGTGCGATTTCTGCGTTTTCGACTCCAGTATACCAACCAATCAGCATGGCCCAGGAATGTTGACTCCTCCCACTAGCTACAGGCCCCTCCCACCAAATAAGAAACACTTCTTGGTGTTTTGTTTTTCTTATTTTATATTTAAAAAAAATGTTAATAGACTTTATTTTATTTTAGAGAATTTGCAGAAAAAAACTACAACATGGCTCCAAAAGGTTTGTGTTTTATGTTCTGTCCGCTTTATGTAAATATGAAGGACATTTAAAGATCCAGAGGGCTCCCTCGGAGCGTATTTCGGTTTTGGAAAAGTTTACAGCGGGGGTCGACAAAACCCAGTCGTCGAGTGCCATTGTTCAGCAATTGTCTCTGCTTCACCACACATCAATCAAACAAGGTTGTGAGAACTGTTTTCAACTGTTTTTCAACCTCGATCTTCAAGGTAGACGTCTTCCCCTTTCCAAAATGTCGAACTTGTGGCGCGTTTTAGACGTGTGGCGCGTAAAAAATAGAACCGGCGCGTATGTGCCGCGAGATGTCGCTCCTGAGACGCATTCGACTCGTGCTGCTGATGGATGCAGTGGAAAGGGTTCTATTGACTACAGCGGTATCTATCAGCTGTGTATGACGTGCTGCTGCAGTAACGCGCTGCTGACGCGTCCGGTGGAAAGGAGGGGTCAGACTTGCATCGTGTTGTTTAGGTGTTCCTTTATTTTTTTGAGCAGTTTATATTCTGCACAAAATGTGATCATGAAAACTTTGGCTAATATCAGGATAAACATTTAAAAACTTCCACAACATCCACAATGGAAGTTTCCTGGTTTATGCAGGGAATAACGTCAATAAGAACTGTGACTTTGCAAGTTAAAATATAATTATTCATCAAAAATGTAAAAAATAATGTGAATTGCAAAGGACTGTGATCCTATTAGCTGTATTTACTGTTTTATTCCTGTCACACATATTTTTCCAGCTCTGAGTCTTGTGTATTTTTGTTAACCTTACAGTCATACCAGCCCGTAAATATCCACACCCCTCAACCTGGTATCAACCTGAACCCCCCTCAACCTGGTATCAACCTGAACCCCCCTCAGCCTGGTATCAACCTGAACCCCCCTCAACCTGATGTCAACCTGAACCCCCCTCAACCTGGTGTCAGCATGAACCCCCCTCAACCTGATGTCAACCTGAACCCCCCTCAACCTGGTGTCAGCATGAACCCCCTTCAGTCTGAGGTACAAACAAACACACATAATTCACCCGAAATACATACAATAAAAAGAGTAAACCCTGAATATTGGGTTCTAAACTAGCCAGGACCTTTCTGCATGGAGTTTGCATGTTCGCCACATGCATATGTGGATTTTCTCTGACTTCTTCCTACAGACCAAAAATATGCATGAGGTTAATTGGCTGCCTGAAATTGGCCCTGGATGTCAGTGTGTGTGTGTGTGTGTGTGTGAATGGTTGTCTGTTTTTTTTTTAACCCTGTGATGGACACGTTTGACTTGTCCAGGTGTAACCCCGCCTCTCACCCAATGATTGTGGGAGATACATACCAGCTTCCTGCAACCCTAAAAGGATCGATTGAGCAAAGAAAATGACTGACTGATATTTTTAACATTATTTCTTATAACTTTGTGTACCTGTTGTTTTCAGGTTCCTTCTCCAGCTGATCAGGGATCTGCTGCAGCTCCTACATTCAACTTGGAGTTTCTTTCATCAGACGAGCCGAGATTTGATCTGAGGGGACTGAACATTCCCTCAGCTCCCCCCCTCAGCTCAGACACACCTTCATGTAATGTTTACACCTCAGATAAACTGAACTTTCTGTAAAAACTGAAAAATCTCCTAATGTTAAAGTTAATTATGAACTTTGTCTGTGTGTAGACTTTATATAACCTATAGGTGTTAGTGTGGATTTTAGTGAACGTGCTGATCATGAGAAGAAAAAAAACACTCAGGTTATATGCCATTGATAAAGAAAAAAAAGCATTGCAACCAAAGTTTGTACTATTAACACTTTGTTTTTTTAGTTTATTTTAAATATAGTTAAGAGTTAAGAGTGAAGAAGCAGAGGGTGGATATGATGTCATATATGCATGAGATATAAATTAGTTTAAGCATGTGACTGTACTGATAAATGTACTGGATTCTGTCAAATATCAAATGTTATTTTTTCCTCAGGTAAGAAGAAACTGCCATATTAATGATTTTATAGATTGAACATAAATACACCTGCAGTAAATGTCTGTTGTGTTTTGAATGTGCTAAAATACCTTGAAATGTAAACAACACTATTAGACACTCATTTATACAGTTTATCAGCAAAAAAAAGTTGAGTTGAAGGGAGTTTGATAAATTTCAGTTGGATGGCCCCAAAAGATGAACGGATCGGCGCCTTGAGTCAGGTGTTGAAGTTCTGCAGTGAACACTTATGTTCAGTACCGGATCGGGCTTCTGGATGGCAGTCAGTATGAGTGTGAAGTTCAGAAACTTTATCCCTGGCGGACTTGAACAAACTTCAAAAAAAAGAAATGCATAAAATTATACGGAACGCAGACACCGTTGGCCTTTCCTAATTATTACAAAACATACAACAACAGAACTTAAAAAAAAACACAAAAATTAAAACAAAATCCTTATAACTGTGCAGAGAGTTTTTAATCCAACTTGTGTACTGCCCTCAAAGGGAGTCTCAATGGAATTTAAAAAATATATCATTCTGGTTCATTCTTCCGAATTCTGAGCAGAGAAGCGTGAGACAACGACTCTACATCGACCTGACGAGGGCAAGCCACCCTTTTCCAGTCGAGAACCATGGCCTCCGTTTTGGAGGTGCTGATTTTCATCCCAGCCGCTTCACACTCGGTTGAAAACCGCTCCTGCACACATTGAAGGCCCTGTTTCAATGGAGCCAACAGAACTACATCATCTGCAAACAGCAGAGATGAGATACTGTGGTCCCCAAACCAGACCCCTTCCGGCCCCTGGCTGTGCCTAGAAATTCTGTCTATAAAAGTAATGAACAGAACCGGTGACAAAGGGCAGCCCTGGTGGAGACCAACATGCACTGGTCTGACTTACTGCTGGCAATGCGAACCAAGCTCCTGCTGTGGTTGTACAGGAAACGGACAGCTCTTAGCAGAGAGCCTCGAGCCCCATACTCCCAGAGCACCCCCCACAGGATACCCCGGGGCACACAGTCAATCGCCGCCTTCAAATTCACAAAGCACATGTGAACTGGTTGGGCGAACTCCCATGAACCCTCAAGAACTCGATGAAGGGGATAGAGCTGGCCCAGTGTTCCATGATCAGGACGAAAACCTCCTGATTCGGAGGTTCAGCTATCGGTTGGATCCCCCTCCAGTACCTTGGAGTAGGCCTTACTAGGGAGGCTGAGAAGTGCGATCCCCCTATAATTGGAACACACCCTCTGGTCCCCCTTCTTAAACAGAGGGTTAGGGTTAGGAACAAAAATAACTTATCCCCCAAGGGATGAAAAATAAAGGACCAGAGGGGGGGCATCTAAAGTAGAGGGGGGTAAATCCCCCCCATCCCCCCGACAAATCGTACACTGCCTATCTGTGTACATGCATTACAAGTGTAATCATTATATATTATACTGTGGTGTAATGAACAATAATGAATAGATCATACACAACATGACAACAACCTGCCTACATGGGCTGACAATGTGCTCACCTTGTTTTGTCCTTTAGGAGAGAGCAGGGGTCCATTCCGGAACGTAGGTTATGTGACATAACCTGATAAGTTTGAGGGTAAGTTTGCAAGGCCTGTTCTCACTTAGTTATTTGTTGGTGCATTGTCTTTGGTCCTCCTGCGTTCCTTGTGTCCCCTGAGTTTTTTGTAGATGCCTTTTTCTCGCTGTGAATTAGAAAGCCCAACCAGATGTAGTGCTGAGTCTGGATCTGCTCACTGAGCCAAGTGTCATTGAAGCAGAGTGCAGCAGATCTGCAGAAATCAGAGTTTCTCCTAGTGAGGAGAAGCAGCTCATCAGTTTTATTAGTGAGAGATTGCACATGTGAAAGGTGGGAGCACAGTGTTAAAACCCAGTTGTCTCAGGCTGGCGAGTGTCCCAGCATGTTTCCACTATCTGCGTTTGTGGCTCGTTCCAAGTAGAGCTGTTGCTCCTCCGACCAGAAGTTACAGGTGGTGGTGGAATAATTTACCCAGTGGTTATGTTTAAGACTTCCTCTTGTGTAAAATAAATAAATGCATCACACCAGACACCACAAACACACAAAAATAAAGAGTGACCAAGGCTGCTGTCTGTAGTGTCATCTGTGATCAATCAGCATAACAAGCTTGCATCAGCTGCTCTTCCATTCTGCTCTAACAGGAGATGAAGCTGAAAGGCCTAACAGATACGGTATTATCATGCATCACATGTCCTGTTTCTAAGAACCAGGATGGGCTCTTATCTGTATGGAGATTGCATCTTGTCATATCAGTCCTTGTCAGGCTGGCATGCACACTCCAACCACAACACATGGTTTAGCTACATGAAGCAGTAAAACTTACAGAATAGAGACAATAAACAATCTTTACCAAGATGAAAAAAGTAAAGCATGAATTTTCCACTACACTTTTTTAACTCAGCACTTACCGGGGGGGGGGGGGTGGATGAAGCCACATATGTTTAACATGAAAAACCTAGGAGGTAAGTAAGTAAAACTTTATTTATTTAGCACCTTTCAAGATAAAAATCACAAAGTGCTTCACAATAAAACAGTATGACATAGAAAAAACAGATAAACTAGGTAAAAGCAAGTTTAAAAAGATGTGTTTTTAGCTGCTTTTTAAAAGTGATCGCAGAGTCAACAGACCTCAGGCTGACAGGAAGTGAATTTCAAACACTCAGTCACCTTTGGTTTTCAATCAAGTTTACTTTACAACCAGCAGACCCTGATCACATGACCTCAGGGACCTGCTGGGGATGTAGGGCTGCAAAAGGTCCCTTATATAAGCAGGTGATTAATCAATAAAAGCTTTATAAGTTAAAACCAGAATTTTAAAATGAATGGGGAGCCCATGCAGCTGGTAAAGTAACTGGTTGATGTGTTAGTACTTGGATGACTTGAGTTAAAAGCCTTGCAGCAGCGTTCTGGACAACCTGAAGATTTTCCAGTGACTTTTTACTTAAACAAGTGAATAAAGAATTTCAATAATCAAGACGTGAGGAAATAAAAGCATGAATAATCATCTCCATCTCAGGTCGAGTTGCAATTGGACTCTACTTGGCATTACTTTTGAAATGATAAAAACAAGAACGGATCAGCAATTTAACATGAGAGTTCAAAGACAGGACAGGGTCGAGAGTTCCCACGAGGCTCTGCACAAAGGGGTTAATAAAAGAGGCAAGTGAGCCAAGAGTCAAGAGGTGGCCTCGGGTTCCATCGATCTAGTACCTGCAATGAAATTCTTCTTCCCAGGAAATTTTCCAACTATTTAAATTGGTAAAATTTAAATTACTATACCTTGTATAAAGAATTCAAAAGTTTTACTTAATGATTCTCAGGAAGAATGTAGGTGTCAGGAGATATATACTGTATATATATCTTTGTTTTAACAAACCCACTCATAGTTTAGTCCTTACAACAACTTCTTCCAACCGATGAACTAAAGAAACCCTTTGGATAAAAAACGAACAAGAGGCCCTTCCATTAAAAACGTTTTTTCTGAGGTTTCTGTTGAATTTTTGTCTCTTGATCTTTTACTTCTTTTTTTTTTGCAGAATTCTGAAAGGTTGTTGAAATTTGTATCATGTTTTGTTTTTAATTTGGTTGTTTTTTTTCACAAATTGTCTGTCCATTCCTTGTCCCTTATCATGACAGAATATTGTGTAACGTGTGAAGCCTATGAGTGTGTGAACATGTACAGCAGCTTCAAGGGAGGATCAGATACTACAAACCAGAGAATGAAAACTCATCTCTTTCCACGCCGTTTCAGGAAGTGGTTCTGCTGTATCTTCAATGCATTTCTGAACATCAGTGTGGTGAATGATCACATTCAAACCAGGTCCACACAGTCCATGAAGATTTTTGTACAGGATATTATCACAGGCATTTTGCAGAGCTATACAAAAAAGAAAGGCAAATCAGTAGAAAGGCCTTCACTGCAGGGAGGAGAAATCACACAAAGGTACGACTGAGCTGAAAATGCTTTAATCTAATATAATCTAAAAAATATGAGGATATTTGAAGACAATGATTAAATCTTAATCATTAATCATTGCTTTTGTTTTCTTACTGTGAAACTTAAAGGTTCAGGGGGTAAAGAAATTTAAGTGAACAAATAAAAACCAGATTTCTATGAGAAAACAGCCAGAGGCAACATGTCACACAGCTGGTTAAACAAGGAATACTGCTTCTCTGTAAGAGGAAAAAAAACACAAACCAGCAAGTATTGAGTAACATTTCTCTGGAAGTTGCCTATACATTGTTGTGACGTGTGAAGTTGAGGAATTGGGGCGTTTAATATTTAAGCAAGTTAAATCTTGAACTTTACGTATTTCTGCTGGATTTCCAGAGCAGAGCAGCTGCAGCGAGGATCGCTGGAAGGTTTCAGCTGAGAGCATCATTTGATTTTTATAAGTTTTCATTTTTAGAAGCAGCAGATTATAAAGTAAGATTTATTCTATGACTGTTTGACAGTTATTATTTTGACTGTGTGTCAAAGTAAAAAAAAACTCTGATTTTTTATCATTTATGTACAAACTGGAACTATCTGAGTAAAAGCACAGTGATACTGTCTTACAGTTTATAGTTGACTCATTTTAAATGAAGGTTGTAAAAGAACTTGAAGTTAAACTTGTGCAGCTGTTTTCAAGTGAATTAAGAGTTAAATCCAACTGAAGGTCTGTGATAGAAACCATCCCATGTTTCTGTCTCTGCAGGACATGATGTGGATCCTGGTTTTGACACTCTTGACTCTCTTCTATGGTGAGTACAGCTCGTCTTGTGTTCGCACGAATATCTGACAAAAGTTTTATTTATTTATATTTACTGTTTATGAGGTGTTTGATCTGTGAACTACTTCCTGGCATCTCTAAGGTGTTTAGATGTTATCCACACAGTAATATAATATGATATGATATGATATAACACAACACAACACAACACAACACAACACAACACAACACAACACAACACAACACAAGACAAGATGACATGACATGACATGACATGACATGACATGACATGACATGACATAATATAATCTGAGTGCAGCAGATGTTAAGAGCGTGTGCAAGAGACTCTGACTCCTTACTGTCTGCTCACATTGCGTGCTCAGCACTGTGCACTGGTCCTATGACTCCAGACTGTGTGTCAAAAACAAAACATGACATACACATACATGTACAAACACGTTGAATAAAAAAACACGTATGATAACACACACATTTTCCAGCTTGGCTGTGTTCAGCTCAGGGGCTTATCTTGGACAAGCCAACGTCACATTAACTGCACTTTTTCATGTGTGCAGGCTGACAAATTTAGGGCTGATGACAGACGGTTTAGCATGAATGAATGAGTTACTATAACATCAAATTTCTCTTCAGGTGTTAATAAAGAATGTTTGGATTTAATTTCAGGAAGTGACTTCTTTTATTTGCTTATACACTTTTCCTGTGAATGTGACCTTTTGTCATCTTTTTTTATATTTTCTCATCTAAATGCTTTTGATAATGGCTTGCAGGAAATTTGAGGTTTTGCTATTTACTAATGAGTTTTTCTCATGTTTATGGGGCTTATGTATTGCCTAATGTTAATAAGTAACAGTTACACCATGCAGGTGATTTTTGCTTTATTTATTCAAATTTTTGTTGTTGTATTTGCTAAAATAAATCATTCCAATCATGAACATTCAATGTGCTTATGAACAATCTACTGCACTGATTCACATCTTGATTTGAGACTAACATTGGGGATTTCTCAAATTGGACGGTAAGCTGTCCCCTAAGGTTTCTGCATGCTCGCCTCCGTTGTTTTCCCCGATGCAGGGAAAGTTATAACCTTCTTTTGCAGCACTTTGTTACAATAACCTGGACTGTAGAGGCCTGGTACGAGACCTGGTATGTGGCCTGAGCGAGTGACCCGAGGTAAAGTGGTAATATGGCGCAGGATGCTGATGGAATCAGAGGTCCCTCAAAGAACGGCTGTGGAGCAGCTGTGGCTAAGTGGTTAGAGCGGTCGTCCGCCAATCAGAAGGTTGGTGGATCTTTCCTGGCTTCCACCATCACATGTCGAAGTGTCCTTGAGCAAGACACTGAACTCCATGTAGCCCCCCAGTTTGCGTATCAGGTTGCATGAATGTTAGCCCCATTGAGCCAGGATCTTCAATGTGTGCTGGAGCGGTTTGAAGCCAAGTGCGAAATGACTAACATAAGAATCAGCATCTCCAAATCTGAGGTCATGGTTCTCGACTGGAAAGGGGTGGATTGCCCTCTTCAGGTCAGTGGAGAGTGATTGCCTCAAATGGAGGAGTTCAAGTATCTCGGGGTCTCATTCACGAGTGAGGGGCACATGGAGCGCAAGATTGACAGACGGATCAGTGCAGCATCTGCAGTGATGCGGTTGCTGTATCAAACTGTTGTGGTGAAGAAGGAGCTGAGTCAAAAGGCAAAGCTCTGTTCCAACTCTCAGCTATGGCCATGAGATTTGGGTCATGACCGAAAGGACGAGATCCACTTACAAGCGGCTGGAATGAGTTTCCTCCGCAGGATGGCTGGGTGCGCTCCCTTAAAGCTGGAGTGCGTAACTTCTGTAACTTCTGTCGCCCCCTAGCGGAATTTTTGCGTCATTACAACAATGAAGCTGGCGCTTCCATATGACGTAAGCCCAGCTGCCACCGCTTTATCTCTGCCGTTGTGATTCCAACCGGTATCTGTCTTAATCAAGCTTCAAATTCAGTCTGTTTACTTTACCTGGCTCTATATTTGTTTCAATAAATATCATTTCATTGTTGAAAAAATCAAGAGAAACCAGTAAAATATAAAAATACTGGTAAAAAAAAAAAAAACCTTCAGAGTTCAGGTTGGATTGTTTACAGGTTTGATTGTTCACTTTAATCTACATTTAACATTTTGGTGTTGAAATTTATTAGTCAGCTGTTGGGGCCACAATGATCTATTTGTCTTATTCAGTGAATTTTTTCAGTTTTGACACGATGCAGAATCCTGCAGTCAGCTGCACTGATCTGACTGACTGAAAAACCGTTACACTGGCAAACTGACAGACACAAACTGACAGACAACTGACACAAACTGACACAGATAGAGACAGAATCAGCTGGAACTTTGGCGCTCTGGTTTTCATCTGGTGCGCATTTTATATTTTGACAGTGTGTGCGGATCTGCGGACCACTTATGTGTACCCCTGAACATAACATATGTTATCTACAGCTCAGCTACACACCGTCTCTACAGAGTAACACTCGCGACACACCATAATTATAAACCAAGTCACTTACTGATCCAACAGCTGCAAGGCAACATCTGTGTATGCTCTCAGCCCGATCTCTTCTCTCCACCGAGGAAAAGCGACGCCGATACAAATTTGCGTTTGCCTTCTCCTTCGGTCACTTTCCTTCTTAGCCAATAGTCCCTCTGCCGAACGTCCAGGAATTTTTTTTTTTTCGTGGTAGGATCCACTTCCCGATAAGTGTCTCTCGGCCGTTTATTTGGATTCTCCGCCATGTCGACCTTCCCGTTCTGTCGGCTGCTACGAGACACTGCGTTCTATTTCTTATTATTTTTCTTGTTGTGATGTAAAAGACGTAATTAGCTGTGCGCCAGCGCGGGAATGTCGCCGGTTGACATGCAAAGTAAAAATGAGATATATTGAAAAATACCGTGAGATGTTTGAGGAGCCGATCGGCTTAATCTGCATTGTGTCATCTCCTCTGATAGTGGCTTGGCTGAAACGGACATCCACGGACATGTAAAAGTTATGCACTCCAGCTTTAAAGATAGGGTGAGGAGTTTGGTCACCCGGGAGGAGCTCGGAGTAGAGCCGCTGCTTCTTCACATCGAGAGGAGCCAGTTGAGGTGGCTTCAGCATCTTTTCCGGATGCATCCTGGGCGCCTCCCTGGGGAAGTGTTCCAGGCACATCCTGGGAGGAGGCCTCGGGGAAGACTTAGAACACGCTGGCGGGCGGGCAGGATGGATGGATGGATGGATGGATGGATGGATGGATGGATGGATGGATGGATGGATGGATGTGTTTAATGAAGTTATTATATTTTTTTTACAACATCTGACTCATTCCATCTTTTTATCCCCTCTAATTTTTAAGGTTCTTCCTTCGGTTTGGAAACCAAAACACTTTGCAGAGGCAGGTCATTTGACTTTCCAGAAAAGTTTTCTCCACCAATTCTCTTCAAATCACTGTATTTCAGTCCAAGCAACAGCAGCAACATAAGGACACTTGTGGATAATGGAAAGGTGAGCAGGCGCAATGTGTATATACGTTATGTATACATGTATGTCTCTCTCAGTAAGATAGAACTACTTATAAAGAACTAGAAAAGCTCTCGTAGAGCCCAGACCTCTGCCAAGTATCTCGGTTCCCTTCATATTGTGATTTACACCAAAAATAACAGTTTCACCATTATTGTTTTGACATCAAACATCACATTCATTGACCATGAAAACACCTTCAGCAATTAAACTGGTATTGATATCATTATTACTTCAGTAGTTAATAATGAAAATCAATATCGAAGAAAAAAATAACACTATACACAAGATGTATAGAGATTTGTATACAGATGTGAATGATCCCAGTGTGATATAGGGTGTACAAGGAAGCTGTACTAAATAACAACATTTAAAAACAGATGAAATGACAATTAAAAATGTGTTATTAAAATAATTATGTTAAACTGCATTGCAGAGTCTGATAGATGGTGGTAAGAATATATACATATGTATACATTCTATATTTCTTATCATACTGTACATATATAAACACATTCATATATATTCATGGATGTCAATTCAAGTAAAATAGTGATATATTTTTAAAATCTGTTAGTTGTGACAGGAAGAATTTATCTTCTTTATCTCCTAAATTGACCTTTTTTTCTACATTTCAGATCAAGAACTCACACATCAAAACAACGTCTAAGACTGTATATTTTTCAAATTTAAATGACAACTTTGATGGAACTTTCTCACTCCAAAAACATGGTGCTGCTTTTCTCAGAGTTATCGTCGTGGGTGAGAACCTCATAGTCCTCTTTGTATTTCTGCTTCATTGATGATAAATGAATGAATGATTTTATTATCTTTGTGCCGCGTTTTTCTTCATTAATTAAAAGCCCACCAAGTGGTTTGGAATACAAAAGCTGCCTAAATGACATTTGCAATGCCCCAAAACATCTCAGCTAAATTTGGTCTATATTTCTCCACCTAATTCGAACACTTTTGCTCGTCACATCAAGGAATCTGCTAATTGGAGAAGAATAATGTTTTCTGTTGGGGCTTTTGTTTGTTTATTAGTTTTTTACCTCTTTGTCATTTTGTAATATATTAATGACATTCAGTTCTAGATTTGTTGAAATTTTATTTCATAGATTTAGTAACTATAATGTATTATATATTTCTGGGGAAATAAAGATTCAGTGTTATTTTTAAATATAGATTTAATTCAACAAGGAAATTTATCTTTTCCAAAGTGGGTTTATTACATTTGGTTCAACTTGTGTTTTTCTTAATTTGCATTTCAGACTGTGATTATAAGGCTGTGAAACTTAAGTATATGAGTAACCATTATCAGAATGTCCCACCAAGCGTTCAGTTCCTGAAGTTCAAATCAAACAATAAAGACAAGTTGATAACCCTGTGGGATCGCCAATACCCTCAGAGCAGCGATAAAAGAAGAGGAAAAGTCAAGAATAATGTCTGGACGATGTCTAACCTCACTCAATCAGACAATGGCTACTATTATTTTCTTGATAGAGCTGAAAAGTTAAAGATCTTTCTCACAGTAGAAGGTAAAAGCTGGGAGACAAATACAACTTTGACATGTGAACTTTGGTCATGTTAACTATTATTTTTAATCTTTCATCTACAGCAAACACCCTTCACCGTGATGGTAAAGTAAATGAGAGGCTCTTCATTTGGTATCCTGTGCCTGATGTAGCATGGACAGTGATTTTTAAGCCTAAAAAGAAATATCAAGATGTGACAGTGATCACAAATGGCCAGCAGGATCCGAAACCAAACAGATTCTCTGGGAGAATCAAAACGATACATATTGGTATTGAAATTCTTCCACTGGAAATTGAAGACTCTGGTACCTTTGAATTCAGAGATCAAGAAAACAACTTAGCCTTGACCGTCAAGGTGTACGTCTCATCAAGTGAGTGAGAGTGGCTTTCTTAAATTATTTTAGAAAAAAAATCACTGGGGATTCCAGCTGATACTTCCTCTAATATTTTTCTGTTCTTACAGAATCTAAAATTGGAGTTCTTGGATATGTTGGCATCGCCTTTAGTATTGTTATTGTCCTAATGGGGATTTGCATCTGTTATTTTTGCTGTTGTAAAAACAGTGAAAATGAAAGCTCTGCTCCTCAGACAGGAGCAGCACCTGCAGCAACTTGTTCTGTAAGTATCTTTTATTTTAGAATGACTTTTTGAAAAGGTCTTCTCTGCTATTGGCCCATCCGTTTTACAGATTTGCAACACCTCTCTTTTAACAGATGTGGTCCCTAGTTCATGCTGTTGTTAAGCCAAAACTATAAAAAAGCAGTTTTGATCCAACACAGCCAAAAGAAACCACAGGCCAATCTCTAAAAAAATCAGGAAAAAGTAGTTAAAACTTATCCATTTTTTAGAAAATCATAAAATCTTTGACAAATTTCAGTCTGGTTTCCGTAGACATCACTCAACTGAAACTGCTCTACTTAAAGCCTCTAGTGATGATGATGTCAGCTGACTCAGAAGCATCCAATGTCATGGTTTTAAGATTAGATTTAAGATTAGATTAGATTAGATTAGATTAGATTAGATTAGATTGGATTAGATTAGATTAGATTAGATTAGATTAGATTAGATTAGATTAGATTAGATTAGATTAGATTAGATTAGATTAGATTCAACTTTATTGTCATTACACATGTACAAGTACAAGGCAATGAAATACATGCAGTGCATGACATAAGAATAACATTTGCTTTTGACACCACTGATCATACCATCTTGATTAATAGACTCCGGGATGTAGTTGGTGTATCTGGTCTGGTCTTGGAATGGTTTCAGTCTTACCTTTCCAACAGATCATTTAGTGTCTTTGCCATTAACTTCATGTCAAACTCTAAAAACTTGACATGTGGGGTACCACAGGGTTCAGTTCTGGGTCTCATTCTTTTTGCCTTGTATATCCTGCCTCTATGACTTATAATTAGGCAATTTCCTGACATCTACCACTTCCACGCTGACGATATCCAGCTCTGCTGCTTTTTTAAGCTAAATGATTTTCAAAAGCTGGCCTCCTTGCTTAAATGTCTGACTTCTATTGAACAGTGACTTGGTGACAACTACCTACAGCTGAACCCACAAAAGTCTGAAACATTAATCATCACTCCTTACAGTCAAATAGCTACAATCAAACAGCATCTTGGTACTCTGGCCCCTCTGTCCAGCAGAGCCTCAGGTACCGCGGTGTAATTTTTTATTCTGCCATGTCCCTTGAACAACACTCCAGACAGCTAATCAGGAACTGCTTTTCTCATTTAAAAAATGTTGCCAAACTGTGAACCTTGCTAGCTGAATTTCCTGAATTGGAAATGATAATCCATGCTTTTATCTCATCTTGTTTAGATTATTGTAACAGTCTTTTTATCTGCTCGAGCAAAAAGCATCTCAACCATCTCCAGTCAGTTCAGAATGTTGCTGCAATGCTTTTAACCAAGACACGGAAACGAGAACACGTCACACCTTTTTTATTCTCATTACACTGGCTGTAAATTCATTTTAGAATTCAGTTTAAAATTTTAGTCCTGACTTCTAAAGCTCTGTGCGGTGATGCTCTGTCTACATCACTGATCTTTTAGAACTCCACTCTCCTTTCTGCAACCTGTTTTCAACCATTAAAACTCTGCTGGTAGTCCCATGAACTCATTTTAAGACTAGAGGAGACAAAGCTTTTAGAGTGGTGGCCCCCAGGTTGTGGAACACACTGCCTTCATTTTTACACTGTCTTGATTGTATTTATTCTTTTAAATAACAGCTTAAGACACATTTGTTCAGACTGGTTTTTAACTAGAGTTCAGCTGCATAATTTTATACTTTGTTTGATTTTATCTTTTATTTGTATTTTTATCTCTTTGTTTTACTTCATTTGTTTTATATCTGTGAAGCACTTTTTCATTTTTAAGAGTGCTATATAAATAAAATTTAATTATTTTGACAGACTCTAAAATTAGAGGCTTTATGTTTAAAATGTTTATTTTGTGTCTCCATAAAAGGAACAGAGAGCTTCTGAGACTGCAGCAGGACCTGCAGTTTATTATCATGTATGTACAGTATATTTTTAAATGGACTCTAAGTGTAGGCACTTTATGTTATTATAACATTTTTATTTACTTATTTCATTTTCAGGCTCCACCAGCAGACCCAAGTTGCTCTGGTCCCCTTTTTCCTCCTCAGCCAGTACGTTTTAGTGGCTCTAACCTCAAACCATTTTCGTTCAAAGTTACATCCAGAAAACATTTAGGAAAAGTTCTGCTACTTTTTTTTCTTTTTGAGTTGACCACCATGAGTGATAGGACTCACTGTCCCTCTTATCATGATCAGCTCATCACACAGCTGTGAGATGCAGAACACAATCAACATTTAGTATGGAAGCTGATTGCTGCAATTTTTACATACTGCCTCAAAAAATGACTCTGAATCTCATTGTTATGACCTGGAGGGCTAATGGGAGGATGAAGTTATATAATTAGTCTTCTTAATTACCAGTAAATTATTCAAATTATATATACCAGGATATTGCCATTCAAATGATAAATTAGTTGAAAAAGTGGTCATAATGCTCATGATGCATTATGAACTGTGGACTCCAAAAGCTAAAGCGTAATAATTAACAATTAATTTATAAACCACAAAAACTAAACAAGTCCGTTACCTTTTTCTTGTATTCTTTATTTCATCTTAGTAAAATGTGTAAAATGTTTCTGCTTTGAGTCACATGCATGTTTTTCTTACCTAACAGCTGAACCAACCTGCAAATATTTACCCGCCCCTGCTGGGTAACAACATGTACCCCCCTTACCCTGGCACCAACATGAAAACCCTCTCAGCTTGAGGTACACACACAGACACACATAAATCCTTCTAAATAGATAAAACTCCCTCAAATTTCCTGTTCAAAATCAGACCCCAATTTCTAGTTTTTGTTATTTATAAATGTTTTCAATTGGTTGTTTTCAGGTTTCTCCTCCAGCTGATCAGGGATCTGCAGCAGCTTCTACATTCAGCTTGGAGTTTCTCTCACTTGAGTCGAGATTTGACCTGAAAGGACTGAACATTTCCTCAGCTCAGACTCACCTTCCTGTGATGTTTACAACTCAGATAAACTGAACTTTCTGTAAAAACAAAAAAAAATCTCCTGATGTGGAAATTAATTGTGAACTTTTTCTGAATGGAGACTTAATATGCCTCTACAGGTGTCAGTGTGGATTTTAGTGAGAAGAAAAATAAAAGCAATCAGGTTATATTAGCAAACAGACATTTCAGGTAATATTTTATGTTCTTGATAAAGAAAAAAAAACATTGCAACCAAAATTTGTTTTATCAATACTGTGGACGACAGTTATATGCAAAACATGCTTACATGCACAAAACATTTGGAGGTCTCATACATGCATCTCACTAAATCTGGCTGTTTCTCACTTTTTACTTGACTGTACACCTCCGCTAGTGTTCTCCCACACACTGTTGCTCTCAGGTGCCTGGAACTCGACTGCTCTGGCATTTACCGTACGCACGTGTGTCTGGCGTGGCATGTCTGACTGAAGCTGTTGCCAAAAAATAATCACCGACTTCTTCAGTGTGAAATAGTGTCACATGTAATGTCCATGCGCACGTATCTGGCACATCTGTTAGTATTATATTGGATCCTCTCCACAAGTATATAACTCAGTCTGTTTGAGAGTTTTATTCTCCTGATATATTTTAATTGTGTTATTACATCATTTCTGACTATCTGTTATTAATACTGAAGACTGATACCCGTGTTTACAGTCCAAATGACCACCAACGGATAAATGCACACAGTGCTTATATACACAAAACTGCTGGACACCAAGGTCGTACATATAACCGTCGACCACTGTACTTTGTTTTTCATAATGTTGTAGTTAAGAATGAAGAAGCAGTGGGTGGATATGATGACATATACAGTGGGGCAAAAAAGTATTTAGTCAGCCACCAATTGTGTAAGTTCTCCCACTTAAAAAGATCAGAGAGGCCTGTAATTTTCATCATAGGTATACCTCAACTATGAGAGACAAAATGAGGAAAAAAAATCCAGAAAATCACATTGTCTGATTTTTAAAGAATTTATTTGCAAATTATGGTGGAAAATAAGTATTTGGTCACCTACAAACAAGTAAGATTTCTGGCTTTCACAGACCTGTAACTTCTTTAAGAGGCTCCTCGGTCCTCCACTCGTTACTTGTATTAATGGCACCTGTGTGAACTCGTTATCAGTATAAAAGACACCTGTCCACAACCTCAAACAGTCATGCTCCAAACTCCACTATGGCCAAGACCAAAGAGCTGTCAAAGGACACCAGAAACAAAATTGTAGACCTTCACCAGGCTGGGAAGACTGAATCTGCAATAGGTAAGCAGCTTGGTGTGAAGAAATCAACTGTGGGAGCAATTATTAGAAAATGGAAGACATACAAGACCACTGATAATCTCCCTCGATCTGGGGCTCCACGCAAGATCTCACCCCGTGGGGTCAAAATGATCACAAGAACGGTGAGCAAAAATCCCAGAACCACACGGAGGGACCTAGTGAATGACCTGCAGAGAGCTGTGACCAAAGTAACAAAGGCTACCATCAGTAACACACTACGCTGTCTCTTATACNTTTAGTGAGAGA
The DNA here is from genome assembly GCA_006937955.1 of Pachypanchax playfairii. Classification (NCBI taxonomy): domain Eukaryota; kingdom Metazoa; phylum Chordata; class Actinopteri; order Cyprinodontiformes; family Aplocheilidae; genus Pachypanchax; species Pachypanchax playfairii. The sequence continues at coordinate 2,482,198 of SSNP01000056.1, read as the reverse complement.
TAAATTCTCAAATCGATATCATAAATCATAAATTAATCCTACATTAAGACTGAAAGTGTTCTTTAAAGAGGTGAGTCTTAAGTCTGCTCTTAAAAGTAGCTGCCGACTCTGAGTATCGGACCGAGTTTGGTAGGTCATTCCACCATCGGGGGACAACAGAGGAGAAGAGTTTGGAACATGATCTCATGCCACGTTGTGGTGGAAGCGCTAGGCGTCTTTCAGCGGCTGAGCGTAGCTGACGCGTGGGAATGTAGGTTTGGATGAAGGAGTGAAGGTAAGTAGGAGCTGTGTGTGTTAGAGTCTGGTAAGCCAGAAGCAGAGCTTTGTATTTGATGCGTGCTGCAACTGGAAGCCAGTGCAGAGAAATGAGCAATGGAGTGACATGAGCCCTCTTGGGCTGGTTGAAGACCAAACGTGCTGCTGCGTTCTGAATCATCTGCAGAGGTTTAACCGAGGACGCCGGAAGACCGGCCAGCAAAGAGTTGCAGTAGTCGATCCGGGACAAGACCAGGGCCTGGACCAGAAGCTGTGTGGTGTGGTCTGTGAGGAAGGCTCTGATTTTCCTGATGTTGTAAAGCGCGAATCGACATGAGCGAGCTACGGAGTTAACCTGCTCCTTGAAGGACAGCTGGTTGTCCAGTATGACACCAAGGTTTCTGGCGGAGGTTTTGGGGAACAGCGTGATGGAGTCAAGCTGCACGCTTATCTGAGGAGGTAAGGAGTTACTGGCAGGACAGACAGTGAGGTCAGTTTTGGACAGATTAAGCTGAAGGTGGCGATCCCTCATCCACGCCGAGATATCTGAGAGGCAAGCAGATATCCGCACTGAGACGGATGTATCGTCTGGAGGGAACGAGAGGAGGAGCTGCCTCAAAAAATGACTCTGAATCTCATTGTTATGACCTGGAGGGCTAATGGGAGGATGAAGTTATATAATTAGTCTTCTTAATTACCAGTAAATTATTCAAATTATATATACCAGGATATTGCCATTCAAATGATAAATTAGTTGAAAAAGTGGTCATAATGCTCTTGATGCATTATGAACTGTGGACTCCAAAAGCTAAAGCGTAATAATTAACAATTAATTTATAAACCACAAAAACTAAACAAGTCCGTTACCTTTTTCTTGTATTCTTTATTTCATCTTAGTAAAATGTGTAAAATGTTTCTGCTTTGAGTCACATGCATGTTTTTCTTACATAACAGCTGAACCAACCTGCAAATATTTACCCGAACTAGACTGCTCTGGCATTTACCGTACGCACGTGTGTCTGGCGTGGCATGTCTGACTGAAGCTGTTGCCAAAAAATAATCACCGACTTCTTCAGTGTGAAATAGTGTCACATGTAATGTCCATGCGCGCGTATCTGGCACATCTGTTAGTGTTATATTGGATCCTCTCCACAAGTATATAACTCGGTCTGTTTGAGAGTTTTATTCTCCTGATATATTTTAATTGTGTTATTACATCATTTCTGACTATCTGTTATTAATACTGAAGACTGATACCCGTGTTTACAGTCCAAATGACCACCAACGGATAAATGCACACAGTGCTTATATACACAAAACTGCTGGACACCAAGGTCGTACATATAACCGTCGACCACTGTACTTTGTTTTTCATTTTATTCTAAAGATCATAATGTTGTAGTTAAGAGTGAAGAAGCAGAGGGTGGATATGATGACATATATGCATTAGATACAGTGGGGCAAAAAAGTATTTAGTCAGCCACCAATTGTGTAAGTTCTCCCACTTAAAAAGATCAGAGAGGCCTGTAATTTTCATCATAGGTATACCTCAACTATGAGAGACAAAATGAGGAAAAAAAATCCAGAAAATCACATTGTCTGATTTTTAAAGAATTTATTTGCTAATTATGGTGGAAAATAAGTATTTTATCACCTACAAACAAGTAAGATTTCTGGCTTTCACAGACCTGTAACTTCTTTAAGAGGCTCCTCGGTCCTCCACTCGTTACCTGTATTAATGGCACCTGTGTGAACTCGTTATCAGTATAAAAGACACCTGTCCACAACCTCAAACAGTCACGCTCCAAACTCCACTATGGCCAAGACCAAAGAGCTGTCAAAGGACACCAGAAACAAAATTGTAGACCTTCACCAGGCTGGGAAGACTGAATCTGCAATAGGTAAGCAGCTTGGTGTGAAGAAATCAACTGTGGGAGCAATTATTAGAAA
>SSNP01000056.1:2362166-2479132 GCA_006937955.1 Pachypanchax playfairii | reverse complement strand
TGGCTCCAAATCTGTGGAATGCCCTGCCTTTGCCCCTTCGTGAGGCTGACACTGTTGATTCTTTTAAAAGGCAGCTGAAGACACTTTTATTTGGGCGAGCTTTTGGTTGACTGGACTTTTGGTGTGATTATTATTCTTTTTATCTTTTACTGTTTATGCTGTTTATTGAATCCATTGTGAAGCACTTTGTGATTTTTATCTGCGAAAGGTGCTATATAAATAAAGTTTATTATTATTATTTCATTGTAAATAGAAAACAGGAATAGTTAAGCAACAGGGTTTCAGTTAAGTTTATCTGGGGCTTAATAAGGTATGTGTTTTTTGTCAACAAGTTCCACTTTTATCATTCCTGTAAAGGCAAATAGATCACTATTAATTTTTGGTAGTGATGGGATGAACAACACTGCTGAGCACTTTGCTGAGCGGACAAGAGTGAAACCCCGTATTGGTGTATATATCGTTTTGAGCAAAAAAATCATGTTGCCAATAAAGGAAATGTGTTGTTTGGATGTACTTCGGCAAATTGTGTTTTTAAGGAAACAAACTGTATTGACATGTTGTGGATTTGTTGGATGGAGTTTTGCTGTTGGATTTTGGAGTTTTGCATGCCTTGGAGCAAAAACACTTGTGAATAAAAATGCATAAATTGATCAATTTTTAGTTTTTTATTTCATAGGATTTAACACTTAAAGGGAATATAAGTAAGTTTAGCAACAAATTAATGTATAAAACTGTACAATTTCTTCCTCAGACATGCTCCAGCAATGTCCTAGTCACTAGAAAGAGCCCAGGCATTCTCACAGTGGTTGTCTCTGTATGCATGTAAAATAATTTTATTAGTTATTAACAGAGCTTGTTTGGGTCAAACAGACACGGTGCTTCCCAGAGATAGCCTAATGCATGATGATGTCATGCACGTTCATGATCAGGTCTGGCGTTTGCTATCTCTAGCAAAAGCTGCAGAGCCAGAGGTAGTGTTTGAAGATTCTACCGAGAACGAGAAGAGATTTGCTTCAAGCACCGGCTACACTCCAGCCCAGACCCCAACCAAGAAAAAGAAACCAAGAAAAGTTTTTCCCAGAGTGACAAAAAGAGCAAAACTTGAGTTGGATCAACAGAGGCAAAGAACAAGAGTAAACATCGCTTCTTCATATGAGAAGTGGAAAATGCTGAGAGAATCTCTCGGTTTGAGAAAAGGCTTGCAGTTGGCTTAATTTTAAAGTGACTGCTTTGCTTCTGTACTGAGTGAGTCATCTTCTCAGGAAGGAGATCATTGGTTGGGAGCAGGCTGCTGATTGATTAGAGCTTGATTGCTCATTTAGCTGCTGCGCGGGCGGAGAAGAGTTTGTTCAGGAGCTGGCGGACGCCTCGTTCGTCTCCTGACTGGTAACAATCTGGCCAGATCCTGTTCTCTCTCATACCAGTGTTTTTCGTGTTCTGATTCTTGTGCTTTCCCCAGGTTTAACATCCAGACTGGTTACGCAGGACTTGAAATTAAAAGAGAGCGATGAGAGAGCTGGGATTGGAGTGGCATTTTTTTTAAAAGTGAAGAGAACAGCATCCGTTTAACATACAAAAGTAGAAAATTTGAAGCCAGCCAAGTTTTCACTTATGATAGACAGTCCAAAATGGAATGAGTGAGATCATGAGGACTTATGGAAAGCTAGATTTGACAGTCATCAGCATAGATGTGATAAGTACCTCCGCCAAGGAGGTAATGTTTTCATCGGGGTCTGTCTGTCTGTTAGCAGGATAACAAAAAAACTAATGGATGGATTTTGAGGAAATTTTCAGGAAAGGTCAGAAATGATTCAAGGAACAATTAATTAGATTTTGGGGGTGATCCGGATTACCGACTGGATCCAAAAATCTTTCTAAGGATACAGACATAGTATTTTCTACAATATGTCCATTTGGCGGAGGTCTGCGCTCTCCGAGTGCTTTTCTAGTTGACCTTGTGTTTCTTCAGAACATAACCTAATGGCAGAAGATAAATGGTTAAAAAAGGGGGTCCCAGTATTGGGAGTAACTCAGCAAACAAACTGAGTAAATTAAATTGTACAGTGATGAAATTATAAGCAAAGAACTAGCGATTAAATATTATATTTTACAGGTTGATGTTGGGTTTCCAGCATGTAAGCTTTTCCATCTTATTTTCATTTTGTTTACTGGCAATGACTTTAGAACTACTGCAGGGGGCACTGTTGAATGACCAACACAGTGCCGACAAAGTTTGTGTTGTGTGTTAATGAGGTATTATCATCTGATCTCAGGTGAAGGAAGGAGAGGTGGTTATTCAAGTTGAGGAGGAGGAGGAGGAGATGACAGATTGATGAAGGGTTCAGCTGTCAGTCCGGTAAGAAGCAGCTGAAATGTTCATGAAGAAAGATGTTTCATGTAGGAGGGAGGTGTTTATGATAATGACACATAGAATTAAAAAGGTAAATGTTTTAGGATGTGTGTAATAATAATGAGTATACCTTGCTCTCATAGGCTAGTTTGTTAGCCAATCTGAGTCCAGCAAATTTGAATAATGAATATGAACGAGCTGCTGCCGAAGCCTGACGGAAGGAGCCGGAACCACCCGAATTTTAATGCAGACAGATTGAAAGGTCTGTTAATCAGTGTTTCCTGACGTTTTTTAGATATAACATGTTTCATATTACTGGTTAATACTTAAGAAATAACCATAAAGTCCTAAAATTTGTATGAAATGGCCTCTTTAAAATCACTTATGTTGCAGGATTTAGGTGTATCACTGGTTCAACACACCTGATCCAGACAGTTAAATTACACCCTTCTCTTTTTCTTCTTATTTCTTTTTTAATGGCGGGTGGCATCTAACGCCTAGGTGCATTTTTCGCCACCTACTGTACTGGAGTGTGGGTCAGAAATACATGAGCGACAAAAAAAAGAATTCTCTTCAGCAACATGCTCTGTTTTAAAAATTCTATCTCGAGCTTATATTTCCTTTTGTCTCCTCTTCATATATTCTGTACCCTTAATTCTCCAACTCCTCTTTCCTTCATTTACTCTCTAAGTTTTCTTCTACTTTCTACATACTTTAAACAAGGACAAAGCTCCACTGTTTCTTTATTTACTCTACAGATGCACATACCTGAGGGATGCTTTCCCATCAAAAACAAAGTGCTATTTAATCCTGTATGACCCATTCTCAATCGTGATATTATTTTCTGATCTCTGTTATTAATTTTTATATCTTTCCATTTTCCTACTTTTTCCTGAATTTGAAACAAATGCCTTCCTTTCTCATCTTTATCCTAACTATTCTGCCACTCTTTCAAAATATGTTCTTTAATAATAGTTTTTATTTCAGCTACACTATACTGTATATCTACACTTACATTCTTTCTAACTGCTTTTTTAGCATTAAATTACACCCTCGGCAAATTGACAAGTTTTGTAGAAGCTTGTTAATGACCCAGTGATCAGAATCAGGTGTGTTGAAGCAAAGAAACATCTACAACATGCAGGACATTGGACCTTGACGACTAGAGTCAGTGACAGCTGCTCTAGTTCATAATTTTTCTGTCCATAATATCAATAGTTGTATCAAAAATGTATTTTTTAGCACCCCTATCTACTTAGAAACTCCTATCTTGGACCCTTCTGCTTATGAAATACCGTAAGTGCCACACTCTACTAGATATTTCTCTCTCCTGCCAGCACAGAGGTGCTGATGTATGCTTTTATTTCTAGTAGAATAGTATGGCGCAGAAGGGGGGCCAAAATTAAAGCTGCTATTCTTAATTTTCGTAACAAATGAGCTTCACATATTTTTTTCATGCCCATTAAAAACGTTTTTACACAGCATGGAGAAAAATATGTTGTGAAGATAAAAAAAAGACAAAAAAATAATTAAGTGGTTCTCCCGTATTTGTCAAAAAACATCAACCAATCAAATGGTTCAGCCCGAAAGGAATGATTGGATAGTCTCTCCAGCCATACGGACGTCTGCATTTATTTGGCTTCTGTGCTCCTAAAAAACTGAGACATATTACCGCAGCACACCACTGCTGGGAGTGTTCGCCGCTCTACCGTGTCACAGCAGGAGAAACAGCCGCCGGCTGGTTCCACGTCAGGTTCAGGACAAAGTAACAATTAATGTCAGTTGTTTGTTGTTATATTGTTTTTACTTACCGGTGATTCCGCCATGTTACGGTACTTGAATGAACTGCGGACCAGTGTCTTGCACTCGGTCGTCTTCTGGGGCTATGCATAGACATGTATATGATTTACATGTATATGATTTATATAATGTCTATGGGGCTACGCGTGTTTCCAAACCTGGGGGGGCGGGGCTTAGGAATTCTACCCGCCGGGAGGGGCTGAGTGTTCTGTGACTTTGTTGACAGTCTAAACAAGGCCATTTGAAAGCAGGGATATCAGCTTTAAGACTACTAATCTGCCATTGCCAGCTACCTACTTGCCGCAGGAGGCAATGTTCAACCCTTAGGTAGTTACTGATATGATTACTGATAGTCTGGCATCAGTAACTGCAACCAACTCCAGTAAATGGGAAGGCAGCTACTGACGTGTCCATTAGCATGTTTAGGCTGGCAATAGCATTGGAAAGGCTAACGACTAGCATGGCTCGCCATCCACTGAATGGTACATTCTCTCTGCCATTCATTAGCATGTCTAAGTTGATGATAGCTCACTAGCACATCCATAGACATGTCTATGAGTACACCAGTCATATAATGCAGTTTACAACAGTATCAAAACTAACTGAGAAGGTTCTTTTTCACGTCTGATTTACTGGTATTGTGTGGTGCACTGCTGCCATCTACTGTTCATTTATTACTACATTCTGGACCGATCTGAATGGCTTCTAGCAAGATTTCCCATCTCAGCAACAAAAGGCATAACTGGCCTGGTTAAATCATTAAAAATGTATCAGGAAAGTTTAACACAAGTATAATGCTTTAAGTTTTCATGCACTTAGCATACACAGAACAGCCTAAGAAAATGAACACTTTCGATATCTGGCAGAGTAATTGATATATTTAGAATTATTCGCTATGCAAATAAATGTATTTTAATTATCCCAAGAGATGTTTTATTTAACTTAGAAGGACTTGATTAAAAATAATTTCAGTTAAAATTCACTTTTTCAGACTTAAAACGTACCACAAATAGATCACATGATAAAGAAGAACCCAGATATTGTGACTTGACAAAGACTCCATTCTGTCATGCCATGAACTATTTTACTCCAAGCCTTCTCCAGCACTTTGTGTTGCCAGTAGCATGAAAAGTGCTATACAAATAAAGTTTGATTTGATTTGATATATGACATTCTTAGATGTGACATTAATGAGCTAAACTTAAAGATAGAACAGTATATTAGATATACAATTGAATCATGTGTTACTCATTTTTAACTGATTTTCTTTATCTTAAGCCTATAAAGCCTGTATATTTGTTTTTCCAGGTGCTGCCATGTTACGTTTATAAAGTCAAAGTCAGCTCACTACAGACGTGGGGCTCAGACTTCCTCCTGCTCTTCTGCAGAAACTCTTTGATGCATCAAAGAGTGAATTATTAAGTGTAATAAATCACTTGAGAGAAAACTAGAACAATATTTGAAACTTAACAGAGAATATAGAAAATTAAAACTAGATATTTGTACTGGTAACTGAATAATAAACGCAAACAAAGATGACACACTGCTGGATGAAGTGGAGGCTCTTGACTTGCTGCTCTTACCTTTAAATAAGAATATATTACCATAATTACTTATATTTTAAAATGCAATTTATTCATTTATTGTAATGTATATTAACCTCATAATGCTAAACGTGTGATGCCTGTTTATAAGTTTTAAGTTCTCTACCTCTGCTTTCCTTAAAAAAACGGCTTTATTTAATGCTGCTCAATGTTCCCCTCTGGTGGAAGATCTGAGAACTAGAACTGGCAAATACACATTTAATTTTTTTTATTGTAATTATAAATTAAATGCAATGTGTAGTTATTATATTATTACCAGCAAATAAACAGTTCTGTTCAAATAAATATAAATTCCTATTTTTACAAATATCAGTCAGCAGGTGAAATTGTTCATTTACAAATGTCATAATTTTGTTAAAATGACACCTTTGTGTTATTATTGATGGTTGTGCGTATTTAACTTGTGTGATTATTGAGTTTAATCAGTGAAACAGGACTAATTACTACATGTTAGACTGTTTGATTCTTGAATCTACTGCAGCACCAGTCTGTGAAACCTGTGTGAGACTTTTGTCTTTTTCCCTCCAGGTTATAGCTCTGACTGAGCTGGACGGTCATCTGACGGTCCCGGTGTCCTCTGACCTTGAGCCTCGGTTTGAAATTAGGATGGGTCGTTCTGATCTACATTCTGGCTCCACTCAGTGTGACGTCCACACGTCAGACAAATACAGCTCCCTCTGAAACACTCGGTTTTAACAAGAACACACGTATTTATACAGGGAGCATGAGTGTGACATTAAAGGTAAACATTTAGAATCATATGAATTGTCATTGGTCTGAGATGATAAAAAACCCGATACATTGCCGCCAGAAAAATAACAGAGTTAAAAGATTTTTAAAGGACGTTACTGTTAATTTGGGGCGCAGGTCATTTTTCTTGGTCTGTGCTCACATGCACTTGTTGTTTTCCTGTTAATGATTTTTTCATGTACAAACCAGTTAGAAGTGAAACATGAATGAGACACAAAACAATTCGCTTTTCTTTTTTAGGTGTCGCTACAAGAACAAATCAGCCGGCTGACATTTTATTTCAGCAACAGAAACCGCCTTTGAATTCAGAGCAAGCTGAATGAAGCTTTAATACTTGAACAGGTGTTTTAAATCAAAAACATATTTTATAAATGCGTAACTCTCTAACCTCTCTTAAAAAACAGGAAAACTCTGATTGAAGTTTGTTTTTCATACTTTAAAGTCATTCAGGAATCAATATTTTGAATTTTAGTTGAGCTGCAAACATTTTCAGAGATTCCAGATGCTGTTTTACTCATGCAGTAAACATGCACGTTTTATTGTTTGTAATGCTCTGAATGTAGCTTTTCACCTCCATGTGTTAACTCATTTAATACTGATGCACATAAATGGATGAGGATATTTATTAATAACCTTTAAAAAGTAGGAAACAGTCAGCTGATCGGGTGAGAAATTGATACACACACACTGGGGACCAAAATGAAGAGACCAGTAGAGAAGACACGTGTAAATAGTGTTGAATTTAAAAGCAAAGGTCACACTTGTCGTGAAGAGATCTGCGTAATAAGGAACCTTTTAAGGAGACATCACAGTGAATCCAATTTTAAAGGTTCAGTTTAAAGGTTTCATACAAACCACAGAAGTCCAGCGAGTCTTTAAAAATGCTGCTGCTTCTTTAGTCAGGAAGTTGTTGATTTTATTTGATGTCTGTTTCCACACAGAAACACTCCCATCGGCCTGATTCATCGCAGCGTATCGTTTCTTCTCCTGATCCTCGGAGGCGTTCACGGACTGCTGCTAGTTGTTCTATATTTAGCTAAGTCGGCTTTTCATTCCATTAATGCATCGAGTCTCAGTTTGTTTTACTTTTACTCTGACCTGATTGTGCAGCTGATAAAGTTCTTGGTTTTCTGTAGTTCTCTCAATAGAAACATTAATTCTGGTGACAATTTGACTGAGAATGTTCATGTCTACCTCGAAGGTATTTATTTATTTCACAAGTCAGATCTGCCTGTCACCCAGTGTTGCTGTTTATCAGTTTATTGCTTTAATGAAGGATTTTTAAAACACGTTCACTCACACCAGCTTTTTGTCGGTGCAGGTTTTCAGTGGATGGGGTTATTAAAAGAACTCACTGCCTTCTTGTTTAAAGCAGAACTAAGTAAGTTTTTTCACCTCAATACATGTTTTCTAGAGTCCCTGTGGGGGTAAACAAGGACTTGGCGGGGTGATTCGTGGGTCCCTCCCCTCCCTCCGGGGTCTGTGTCCTGAAAGCAGCACTTGCAACTTTCAGTGGATCGGACCCGACTAATCTCGCGAGAACAAACCTGCTTTACGGCACTCACACTCACGTACATAAATACAAGCATGAAGCCCTTGCAGTTGTTAGCAACGCCACCCGTAGGAGCGCAAAGATGACAATAATACTCACCTGTCGAGACATTTTCTTGGTTTTGTTTTTCTTTCTTCTTGCAAAAGCGTTCTCTGCGCGTTGTTGTTGGAGGGGCGGCGGCGGGGTGGAGGGGGTGGTCTGCGGCGGCGGCGGGGGAACGTTACGACAGTGAGCTTTCACAGGGGACCAGTAGGGGGAGAGCGAGAGCAAAACTTACTTAGTTCTGCTTTAAATCCTCTTGACTTTGTGGCATAAGTGTGTTACTGTGAAGGTCACAGGAACATTTGCAACATTTCTATATATGAACAGTAGACGAACTCTGACTCCCACTAAAACCCTGAAATTGAATTATTTCTTTGTATGAAAACATTTTTATTGTATTTGCATGTTTTTGAAAGTTTTATAGTTTTTGATGCTACATTGTTGTATAAATATGTTGTTTATTAAACTAATTTATTGAAAATGTTTGAAAGACAGTATTAAATGGGAAAACAATTCAGTATTTTAAAAGTTTGGTGTATTTCTGCTGTAAAAGGTTAAATAAAGCCCAACCCCCATAAGATGTGTTTTTATCTGTGCCACTGTGTCACATAAGTTTTCATGAGTCACCACGGTTTCAAATACTCAAATTCCTTCTTGACACACCAGCCGCTTCAGTAAACACACTTCACAGAACGAGCATCGCAGCCTTTTACATGCTCAAAAAGAAACCAAACTCACCAATGTGAGGATGATGAAGGTGTTTGATATGGATTGGAAGCAGGAAACAGTGTTGTGTTTAAAACCCTACATGGAGGCGCTTTATGCTGAGCTCGTGTTTAATCTGCTGTTAAATGTTCACTTTCAGAGGGACATTGAGATGAGTCAGTTGAGTTTGGAGCACAGAAAACGAGAGAAAAAGATCTTGACTCTCGCACATCACATGACTCACCATCAAAGATAAAATGGTTGGCATTTTTATTTTGGCAGACACGTCAGGCTGGATGTTCTTCTCAGCAGTGGAGGATGAAGGCTGCTGCTGCAGAGTCAGAGGATCACATCAGCTTCCAGACGAATGAACAGAAAGACTGAAGAGTCTTTTAATAGAAGATCATCTGTTTCCAGACGTCCTACACGGTAAAACGACTCAACATCTTCCATCACTTTGTTGGTCCTTTTGCATAATTTGGTACAGAGACTTCCTTTAAAATTAATAGGAAGAATGTTCACGGTGTTAAAAATACTTTTATTTTCTACACGCCTCAGAAAACACATGACGACCTGGTGACTTGTCCCGGGTGCAGCTCGCCTCACGCTCTGTGACCACTTTGTTGCCACCAAAACAAAAACTCAGCTCACTTAGAAATGTTGCCTAGCGCCTCCTGCAGGTTGAAGGTTTCACTTCCAATATCTTAACCTGAGTGATGAAGATTTTAACCATTTGGGACTCCTCCTGTGACATGTTAGTGAACATGTGATGACAGAAGAAACAGTGAGAAAAATGTAGCTTTATCACAACTGATAACATATTTGCAACGTGCATCTTTGATACTGCATTTAAACATTTTCTTTAAATTGTGCAGATTTTTTTTTTTTTACAAATTTCAAAGCTCAGTGCATCATCCCTGCTTTTCCTCTCATCATCTTTTCTAAGGTTCTTTGTGACATTTATAAGATCTTTATTAATATAATTAAATAATTATTACTTTTATTGATCCCACTTGGGGAGATTCTGGCTCTGCATTTAACCTGTCCTCATCTGCGTGGAGCAGAGGGCAGTCATTACGTACGGCGCCTGGGGGGGCAGTTTTGGGATTCAGATTTTTGTCCAAGGATATTTTGACATGTAGCCTGCCAGGACCCGGGATCAAACCCCGACCTCCTGATCGAAGCACCCTGTCCTTCCCTATTAGGTTACAACTGCCCTCAATTGTTATACTTTTATAACTCCATTTGTTATAATAATCCTATTTAGTTCATTATAGGTTTGTAGAAGTGGGAAAAATAAAACGTTTCCTATTAAAAATGTCAGATTACTTTATTTTCCAAATTTGTACCAGATAGAAATCCTTAGTTACAGCTTTTTTCTGCCTACACTAACATCACCATCACCATGTCTCTACTCCGCTTTCGTCTTCTCCACCTCTTTAATCCGCCTCTCCAGCCTGTTCAGTCGGTGCTCCATGAAGGAAGACTTATCAGAGCCAGAGGTCAGCAGAGTGAGCAAGACGCACGCCAGAACCAAGACCCCCACCCGTACTGCTGTGGTGTCTGCAGAGGCGTGCTTGTCAGTCACGATCAGTCCGAAAAGCCAGAGCGCCAAAACCATTTTCACCACCCAGAACACCTGCCTGAAGACACCGATCAGGAGACGGAGGATGATGGTCAGCACCCAGTACCCGATGAGACCCACCAGACCCCACTGTGCGACGGCGGTCACGCCCTCCGGGGTGAAGCGTGGCAACGTCAGTGCAACTGTGAAGGCAGTAAATCCAGTTCAGGCACGTTTTCATACAGGACTATGCTTGAAAAAAAAAAACCTGTCTGTTGAAACTAAGAAGTAAACATTCACACCTGTAAAAGGGAGCAGCCGGCAGGACGCCCGCCCACCCGCAGGGAGGCCTGCATATTTTCACTTGCACTAAAACTTTTACTGCAACAGACTCTCCTGCAACCAGCTGCACATTCAGAATGTCATGCTCTGTCATCCCGGTACCCACCATCAAATCCCGTGACCCTGAGGATCTCTGTGACATAAACGGCAATGACATTCAGGCCGCTGGCGGCTCCTTCAGCCAGGAATCGGATCACGGTTTCAAAAAGCTGTGAAAGGGAAGGAAGACTTGTTTATTTCACATAGCAACAATGAGGAAAAACGACATTCTGATCATGCAGAGACAGAAGAGAATATGCAGGCAGCTACAGGATTACTGACAGCTCTCAGCACAAACACAGTAACAAGGGAATTCTTACAGCGAGTTTTACACCTCATGGTCAAAAAGCTGCCGTCTTGTTGATAAAAACAAACAGCCTGGCATGTTGGTGACAGGTGGAAAACACTACTTTAGTCTTGTAAAGCATCTCCCCACTCCAAGGTCTGAGAGTGTCCCAGTCAGTCGGGTAGAGGGGGATCTTATCTGCACCTGTTGCACTTACACAAACACAAGAAGTGTGCAGCGTGTCCGAGTGAGAGTGGAGCATCTGTCGCTCCACGTCAGTGTGCATGAAACCTCAAGTCATTTCCATATGGTGAATGTTTCAGTGACATGCTGCAGCTTTTATTTTCATGTTAAAGCAATTAAAGCCAGAAACATTCAGGAGGTGATTCTGAGCCCATAAAAAGATAAAAACTCTCAGGACGAACACGCCAGAGCTGCTCTGGGAATCCAAAGGCCTTAACACGTGAACAACCCTAAAGAAATTTACTGGAGGACAACCAGTGTGTGCAGAGCTGTTGCTTTTGCTTTGACAAAAAGTTTTTTTAGAATAACTTTCATCTTTTAAATGTTTTTCATGCTGTAATGTCTTATTTATTTAGCGGGGGGATGGGGGGGATGGCGGGGGGTGCACAAGCTGGTTTTTTTGTGGGTTTTGGATTTTGCCAAGGACACACCCAACTTTCTACCAGCTGAGTCACACTTATTACTTCAACTGAAAATAAACACAAATCTGATCTCCACAAAGTCACAGGCTAAAAACAAGTTGCAGCCTAACATGCAAATAAAGGTCAATGTGTCACACTTCAGCTAACTACAGGTGTGATGTCCCCTAGGTGGGTTCCTTACCATGGCCAGTGTATAGACGTTCTCCTGACCAAGCAGAGACTCTAGAAACAACACTGAACTCTGATGGGGGGGGGGGGGGGGGGGGGGGGGGGGGGTACAGATGAAATGAGGACAGAAGATGAAACAATCAGAGTGAACATTAATGAGTTACAGGGACAGAAACGTGTGACGGGAGGAGAGAAGTGACAACTGAAAGTTAGTCATCAGTTCAAACAGTCAAGTTAGAAAATTATAGAGAGTTTAGATCAAATCCACTTCCGTTGCAGCTCTTGTGAGGGAAAGTGTGTGTGTGTGTGTGCGTGTGTACCTCAGCAGCTGACCGTATCACGTTGGCTCCCAGCACCGACTCAGCGTAGCGTTGGATCTCCTGGGAGGTTCCGATGATGACGGTCCGCAGGGTGATCACCGGGCTCTCCTCCGCCCTGGCGGCCTGCTCGGCTTTAGTTTCAGCTCCGGGCCAGCAGCTCAGAGCCACAACAACAAAAACACAGGCAAAACGCAAAACCTGAGCCATGATGAGTTACAACAAGAGGATTTCAAAAAATAAAAAAGTGCACACTGAGAGGTTTGACGCTGCAGACACCGGGGTGGAGGGGGGGGGGGGGCAGCTTTCAGGCAGGCTTGGAAAAATCAAAGACTTAAAAATGGCTTCTGCTGCTGGGAGGCGACAGATCGGCTTCAGGCGAGCGTTCTAGGAGGGGAAATGGGAGAATATAAGGAACTCCAGCAGACTGAATCAACCGGCTTGAAAATTAGATCAAAATTCCGAAAAAAATCGAAATGATCCGAAATATATCTAGAGGGGCGTTGAGTCGCTCCTCTCTACTCCTTCAGGACAATCCTGCACTAACAGCTTCTATATTTACTTCATCAGCTGATCAGCAGCGAGCACGAGGAGTTTAAACAAACATCAGCGGGGAAAATGTTTCATCTCTTTTCCAAAATTTCCAAAAAACAAACGGCAGCAACGCGGTGACGACACAAACACCGAGTGACCTAAAGCTTCTTATTTCAGCTCCGAGCTGCACGCGCGCGCACACACGCTTCTGCGTTTCTTTGTCCCTGATCCTGCATCAAATGCGCTGCTGTGACGGATTATGTTGCTCAATCTTTGCCAAGAAATGAAAGAAATAAAAACAAACAGCCGTCCTGGTTCCTTCCTTCCAGCGTTTCTAACCATCCGGTTCTGAACACGTTTGGATCCTTAGGGAAGAGACGGGGAAAAAAAGGAGGAAGAGGAGGAGAAAGCGCCGATGCACGGGGATAAACACAGATTTGCATTCTGGGAGTTGTGGTTTAATAAGTCAAACACTTCCAGTGGTTTTAGGATTAAAAGAACACGTGAAATGAAGCTGAAGCAGCAGTTTTGGTTTAGTTTTAATAACTTGTAGAACACCAGTTACATCACACCAAACTAAGATTTAAAAAAACGAGATTTCTATTTAAACACAAACAAACACACTTGTGTCAGATCTGCAGAACTAACTGGAATGTTTTTTCTTTTTTCATAGTACTAGTATTTTTTTTTGTACACTGCTTTAAGTTTCTTCTTTGTGTTTAAATGGCAACGCAGAAACACACAAGGTGCACTCAGTTTGCATGACACAATTCTTTCTGCTCCAATAAACATCATTGAGGAACGAGATGATGGGTGCAGAACGCATCCCAGCTCATAGATAAGGGTCTTCCATTCAGAGTGTCTTTAAAACCATCATGTGACTTCACGTTAAGGTTTCCTGCGAGGGGAGGGCAGGGCAGACGCTCGCTTCAGGCACAGTTTGTGCCACCGATCATCTCGCTGACCGCTTTTGTTCCAAACAGAGAGACCGGTGGTGGGTGGATTCAGCCGATATAAATGCGATGAAAGTCGTTGGCTCCGAAGGCGGCGTTGCACTTAGGACACTTCCTCTGGCGGGTGTCGTAGCGCGTCTTGACGCACTCGAAGCAGAACACGTGAAAGCACTTTGTTAGGACGGCGTCCTTCACCCGAGAGTTGCAGCACGGGCACGTGAGACGAGCCTGGGAGGCGAGAGAGAGAGAGGGTCATACTGACTGGATGCAGAAACTGACACCCCCCAAAAACAGTAAAACTCTGTATTTGCATCCACACGAAGACACACAAAACAAAAATTTAAAAATCTCAGATTTCTCATCCAAAACTATGTGGACGAGACGCTCAAACACTGCAGAAAATCAGATTTTCAAAATAACCTTGGATTTTTTTCACTACGAGAACCAGTTTATTGTCAGAAAAAAAAAACATTCTGATATAATCAGCATCTTATGAGCTTTAAACAGGGACAGAAAACGTTTCAAAGTTAAAAATAACAGAGTCGCTTCAGTGAAAACAGTGAGAATTTGTTTAGACGTTCTAAACGTACCTTGTATTCGTTAATTTCTTCGTTCAGGATGTCGTCTCCGTTGCTGATTTTCTCTGCAGGTTTCTTTGACTTCTCGATCTTTCTCCTAAGTTTGGAGATGTCCTCCTGAAAAACACCAACAGCTGTGACGAAACTTATGAAATACTCGCACACAGTGGAATTACCCAGTAAAAAATATACACAGTAAAAGAAGAAAGATGAAACATATATCCAGATGTTACAGTAAACTGGAAAAAACGGACTCTATGGAATCCCAGATTTCTCATTCCCTGAGGATTTACAGATTAGACTTAGGATTAAAACACTTGCAAAACACGAGGAACAAACGAGGCGTTTGAGAGCTTAAAGAATGTGTGTAAAAGTTCTACTCTGTTCAATATTTACTGATCTGTGATTCCAGTTTAATTCACCAGGTTTTAGAAAAGCTCGATAAAGTATTAGTACTCAGTCCATGTTATACTTCACAGGTAAAAATGTAAAAAAAAAAAACACAAGCATTATCAAATGTTGTTTATTTAGACCCAATTTCTGAAATCTGTTACACTAAGAGAAAAAGTATTGAAATAATCATGATAGATCATTCTGGAAGTTCTTTAACGTTATCAGTGATTCTAATTAAAACGTCCATCATTTAGTTTATTATGATTGAAGCTGCTGCAGAGAAAAAAAAACTTGCACATCAGCAGATATATGAATAATATTCAATCCTTTTTGGATAAATTTCAGTTTTTTCACACGTGATGGATAAAATTGGGATTTTGTTGAAGAGAACTCTGAGAATTTCAAAAATGTCTGTCCTGAAAAGGACAAAGATCACATCCCAAATTTCTGATATATTTTCAATAAATCAAAACAACTTGCATTTGATTTAGTTTTAATATTTTGTCATTCGTGACAAATGTGGCTTCAAATATGAGTGATTTTTTTTTTTTACGTTTTCCAAATCACATCTCAACAGTTACGGAATAGATTTGGGTCATTTTTACTCACATACCAGGTAAAACCTGAGTCATCTAACATGAGCATCATAGAGCTGACAGTCCTAGTTAAAATCACTACATTCTACCAGAACTAGACTTCAATAAATAAAAGGGAAACAAAGGTTTGGATCAATGTTGTACCAGAACAAAATCTGAAAGACCTGAGATGTTGGATTTTCCAACAACATCAGAGGGGGTCAGGTGGAGAGAATTTGGTAAACAGACAAGCCGAATAAAACATTAGAGACTAAAACAGTTACATGTGTTTTCTATTAAAGAAGTGGTCTTGTCTGACGGTGGGGGGGCAGTTGACTGAACAGGAGATGAGCGGTTTGATCCCACGTCCCGGCAGGACGCATGTCAAAGTATTCTGCAAGATACTAAACCTAAACATGTCCCCTGCCAGCTGCCGTACAGACATCAGTCTACTGTTGATGGGTCAAATACAGGAAACCAAATTTCCCTAAAGCTATCAGTAACTCAGTAACATATCAACCAATCAGGTGGAAAGAAGCAGACAAGGTCTCGACTCTAAAGAGTCAATTGTGTGTTTTGCATTTATGAAAACAAATGCAACAATTCTGAGAGCAGATAAACTCCATTTGGTTCATCACTGACTGACTGTGCAGATTCAGGGTCTTTGTGTGTTAATACCTGAGCTCGTCGAGAGTTAAAGGACTCTTTCTCCCTTGATATGCTGTTCTCGACCACCTCCTCTCTGACCAGTTTAAGCCTCTGCTGCACCTGCTCCAGCTGAGTTCGTAACTCCTCTGACATCAGCGCCGACTCTTGAGCCTGGAGGACGAGGACAGGCGTCTCAGTTTAAACTCAGCTGGTCCTGCTGGTATCAGGCAGCTGTGTGTTGGATCAGTGTGTTTTACCTTGCGTTTGTTCATGTCCAGAGATTGTGTTCGAAGCGTCAGCTCTCTCTCAGCAGTGCCGATGGTGCTCTGCAGGAGGCGCTCTTTCTCCTCAAGCTTCCTCACAACCTGCAGTTGTGCATCAACCTGAGAACAAACCCCCAAATTTCAGTTAAACAAATGTATATAAAACAAATAATAATTAATGTACCAAAATTCATGAATACATGAGAGAAAGTAAAATGTGAATCTTTTATGGGAGAAAAGAAAAGCAGTGACTGGATCTTACTGCATCTGTGAAATGTTCGGATTGTTTTGTGGTTAACAGTGATCATCAGAACCGAATGTTCTTTGACTTGAACTCAGGAGAATTTGTCTAACCTGTGTTTTTAATGTAAGGAGTTGGTCGGCGAGCTCCTCCTTCTCCTCTTTCAGAAGCTTGTGGATCTGGTTGGACTTGATCCGCTCGCTCATCAGCTTGAAGTTGGCGTCGTCTTTTTCTCTGAGCTGCTGCATGAGGCGGATGTTCTGTTCCTGCATGTCCTCAAAGGCCTGACCCGTCACGTCCATCTCGCTGAGCAGAGCGTCTTCCTCCTGCACGAAGCAGCGAGCGTTACAGAACAAACCAGACAGGAGCTTTCAGAACGTAAACAACCGAGTAGCTCAAACACACACCTGCTTAGCTATGGACAGCTTCTTGTTGAGGGTGTCGATCTGCTCCTCCACAGAGCGGATCTTCCTAAGAGCCTCTTCATCAGCCATTTTCTTTCCCTCCCTTCTCTCCCTCTCCTCCAGCTCCCTGAGCCGCTGTCGCAGCTCCTCTGCCTAAAACACAAAATACATTATTTACAGATTAGATTAGATATTATTTACATAATAAAATCCACATCAATTTGATCAACTCAAGCCAAAAAATCCAAAGTAAAAAACACAAACATTAAATCTGAAAGTTTCTGGAAACTGTCTGAATTAAGTTCGGACAATATTCCCACATCCTAATGTATGAACTGAATAACAAGTGTAAAAAGAAGTTGAAAAGAAGTGCTAAACCTGCTCACCATGGTAACCACACACCTTAATGAGAAGCAGACAGGAACACAAAATCAGAGCCTTCAACAGCTGCTGTGTCATGTTAAAATCTAAACTCTGATCATGTAAGAAACATTAAGAACATCGAAATTCTGGTTCTGTCACATTAAGTCCAACTTCCTGTGTTCAATCGGAAATACAACCTTCAGCTATTAAAGCTCATATAACTCTGTTCCTGGTTGAACCGCGTTCTGATGTTTGAAAATAGAGAAAAAACTGTGACATTAACAAACAAGCTGCTTCAGAGCTTCTGCGTCGAAAAACATTTAATAGTTCCACGATTAGCATTACTGCTTGGAGCTCATCACCTCTGACTTCGCCTTCTTCTCTGCAGCCATGAGCTGAACTTTGTCTCTCTGCTCTTTAGGTGCTGATCGGTACATGTCCAGCAGCAGCTTCATCTCCCTCTGGGACTCCTGGGCCTTCCTGCACAGATACAGTCAGAGTGTTTTAGAAACTTTCACAGTCTAAACAAGTAAAATCACACAATGCCAAATCAAAACTCTTAACATTTCTAATGTCTTTAAAATGAAAAGCAAAAACAACAAAAGAAATCAACATTATTTAGATACACACAAGAACAAGTCCAAATGAAAAGTTCAAATTGAAAATTATGAACAGGAACTTCTGGACTAGAAGCTGCAGCGACTAATTTATGAATTTTTACAGGCTGACGAGCTTCATGTCTCCTCATCAGACTAATGACATCACCAATCAGGTAACAGAGGACCAATGAAACTGAATTAAATCAAACACACGCACTAAATTCTTCATGTTCTGCTTCATGCACATGCCATCATCCCGGAAAACACATGAAGAAATGCACATAATGCAGCTTTCAGGTTAAAGAAGATCGATCTGACTGTCCAAAAAGGAAATAGAGTCGCCGCACGTGAGTTTGGTGCAACAGGAGGAAGATGAAGATAAGAATTTCTCCTTGTAGGCAACAGTATTGTTTCATTTTTAAACAGTTGTGTTACAGGAACTGTTCAGAAAAAACATTTACAGTACATATTTAATTAAAAGTTACATTTCATGTTACAACATGGAAACCTGTAGCTTATAGACAAGTCGATGTATGTATAAATCTCTTTATTTTTAAAGTTAGTGGGTGTGGCTTACATTAAGGTGCATAATAGTCCAGAAAATACAGTAATCAAAAGTTCCTTGTAATGAGTTTCTTATTTTACTGATTGTTTATGTGAAAAAAATTAATTCCAAACATACTTGAGTTCCGTTCGGACGATTTTCAGCTGCTCCATCTCTTTCCGTTTGGACCCTCCGACCACAGAGAGTCGATCTCCGGTTAACTCCTCCAGCTGACTGCTGCTTCCTGGTTTCTCCTTCTCCTCTTTAATCATCATGCTGCTGCTGCTGCTTCGGGCGAGCTTCTCTCGCTCCTTTTCCCTCTCTTTCTCCCGTTCCTTCTCCTTTTCTTCTTTCTTTAGAATAAGATCTTTCTTCTCTTCCTTCTTTTCCTCTTTTTCTTCTTCTTTTACGTTGAGTTCTGGTTCTGAACTGGGTTCTGTCTTCACTGAAACTCCTTCAAAAAGACAATAACTGATCACGTCTCCTTATAATCTTTTACATTTTATTCCAATATGAATTCAAGTTTTAGTCGGTAAACTTGATGTTAGTTACCGGTGCTGCTGGGTGTTGAAGAGTCATTGTCCGGGTCGGTCTTGACCACAGACTCTCCACAAACGGCCGGGGTCGACGGAGAGGTCGTGTCCTCCTTCACATCCATCTCTGTGCTGGACTGTGATTGGAGAATGGCGCTGCCCTTTGAAGCACGCAGCTACGAGACAAACAGATGATCTCTCTCACTAGTGTTCATCAAAGTGATTCAGCTGACACGATTAAATGGACCTGGTCTCAGACCCACCTGGTTGAGCTCAGACTGAGTCTCTCTTAGTCTTATCTTGTATTTCACCACCTCTCCCTTCAGCTGCTGGTTGTGGTTTTGCAGCGTGCTTATCAGGTGACGCATCTCCCTGTTGATGGGACCTTAGCGAACAGAAAGGTGTCAGACTTTTTCTTTTTTAAACACAGCTGATGCATCGAATCGCCAGGAACTACGTTGTTTACCCGCTTGCTCGTTGGCTGCAAGAGTCTGTTCGAACTCGATGCGCAGCATCTCGTACTCCTTCTTGACCTGAGCCAGCGTGTCCTCCAGCTGAAACACTTCAGTACGAACTTTCCTCTGCAGAGTCACCTCGTCGTTCTGCACTCAGATGACACGAGAATAAGTTTAAAAATAAAATTAAAAATAAATTTAAAAAAAACAAACACACCTCCATGTGTTCCAGCTGCCGAAGGCGCGCCGTCCTCGTAGTGTTGAGACGCGCACGCGTCTCATCTAACTGAGCTTTGAGGATCAGAGACTCATTATAGAGCACGGAGAACTGGGACTGCAGGCAGCGATACTCGGAGGTCTCTTTAACCACACCTTCAGCTCGACTCAGCAGCTCCATCTTTTAGTAAACAGTTTCATTTAAAAAGGAAAAAAAAGGAAAATCAAAGAGACAAGAACACGACCGGGTGAGAACCAGAATATGCAGAGCACGACATGCTGGTAAAGTGCTGGAACTGTTTGATGGAGGTACCTTCATGTTGTTGTTCTCTTGCTGAACGTTCTGCAGGTCTTGCTGAAGCTTCTGCAGCTCAACCAGGCGGTTTTCTGCCAGCTCTGTGTTCTCCTCCAGCTCACTGTTCATTTCCTCAAACTATGTTCAGAACAGAAGTTAAAGCAACATAAAAAATGTCAGAAATCCCCAAAATTCTCATAAAACCATTTCCTACCTTTCTCTTGTTAATGGTGATGGTTCCACACACACTGCTGGCTTCACCACACACTTTATAGCCTTTGCTGTTTACCTGGAACACACAGAGGATGTTACAACCTAGACACACTGTACTGACACAACACGGTATCATGATCATTCTCACCCTCTCCAGGATCTCGCTCAGGTGTGCATTCAGTCTGTTCTCTCGGCGGCGGATCTTCTCCATGTCCCACTGGAGCTCCTCGATCCGAACCTGCAGCTCGCTGACTCGCTGATCCGCTTTGTTAGCTGCGCGACCCAGAGACCGGGACTGCAGAGAACAGAAAGACACGAAGATGAGCACTTACAGGAACAGAAATCTCTTAAACAAACTGTTTTATAACATCCCATAAGTACAAATTAAATTCCAAACACGTTGGAACGACGTGCTAAATGCAAATTAAAACAGAATGCAATAAAGTTCATCAACCAAAACATAACAGGACATAGACAACATTTCAGATGTTAAAATAGATGTTTTTCAATTTCATATAAACAGAATTTGTCGACAGCAGCACGTCTTGAAAAGTAACCGGCACAATTCAAAAACAACTGGAGGGACAATCTGACAACTAATGAGGTTAATTAGCAGCAGCTCAGTAACATGACTGGGTATAAAAGCAGCTGTTCGGATGTAAAGAGAAGCAGAGGTTCACCAATCTGTGACAAACTATGTCTAAAAATCGTGGAACAACTGGAAAAAAATTTTCCTTGGTGTAATATTATGAAAATCCAACCATCTACAATAAAGATTCAGAGAATCAGGAGGAATCTCTGTGTGCAAGCGACAAGGTCAAAGGTCAAAACTGAGGCTGCTCTGCATTAAAAACAGACATGATTCTCTACTGGACCTCACTGAATGGACTCAAGAACTCTTCCAGATATCAACACAGTTCACCATGTGATCCACAAACACTAGTTAAATATGGATCATGCAAAGAAGAAGCCTCATGTGAAACAATCTAGAAACGTCGCCAGTTCCTTGAATCAAAGCTCCTTTAAAATAGTTCAGATCTTCTACAGCAGAAAACATTTAGTGCGTCATGAAATAAAAAATACAGGATTTGATGAGCACCAAACACAAACCTCTCAGAGTTTATAGGAATCACAATATAATAAACTCTCTCTAAAGGACTAAATAATTAATAATTGATGTATTTTACCAAAAATGTTTGAAGATAATTTTCTGAGGAAGGAACGGCAATATAAAAGTGATAAGATTGCATCTGGTTTACCTCACTGGTCATGTGACTGTGTTTCTGTTTGAGGTCTTCTGTCAGCTGTTGCAGCAGTTCGTTCTGACCCGTCAGGAGCGAGTTTAGCTTGGAAGTTACCTGCTTCAGACTCCCATCTGCAGACAAAAACCCACACGGAACTGGAGTAAACTGGTCACAGCTGTTTGCCTTTGCAATATTATTTAACTTTTCATCTGCAAAACTAGAACAAGTTTTTCTCACCATCTCCTGAGTCCAACTCTGCCTTGAGCTGGTCCACGGTGCTCTTCAGACTCCTGTAGATCTCCACAACTCGACTGGCCTGCTTCTGGCTGGACTCCACCCTCTCCTGGAGCTCCGCCTCCATCTCCTCACTGGTGCTGCTTGCAAGTGTGGCCAGAAAGGAGTTGGAGGTCTCACCTTGATGTCCTGAGTGACAAACACATGGTTACAGCTTCAATTTCAGATTTTTTCTACTTATGTTAAATATCACTGTGATCTGGAGTTTACCTCTGTCTTTGGCCCTCTCCTGGTTAGAGTCTCCATCAGGTTCTGGAGTGTCAGGCTTCAGGCTCCGTCCTTCACTCGATGGAGATTTCTCTGGTTCGCTGTGCGCTTGGTCATAGCGCCTGATGATGAATTGGACGTTTTCATCAAACTGAAAAGAAGAGTATTTTGTCACATTTTGACCCAGAGAAACCTCATGATGAACAACTCGCTGCTTCCTTGAATGTTCACCTGGTTCCAGTATCTGTTAAGGATGAGCAGACTGGCGTCATCGGTGGCCTGCCGGGTCTCCAGTCTTTCTATTCGCTCTCGCAGCTCGTCCTCAATCACCTACAAACAGACCAAGGCTGAAAACATTCCACTGTTCTAAAGATGAAAAACAACCTCCCTCTGTTGGGTCTGTGTGTCAAGCTGCAGAGGCGTTTAATAGAAACTCACCTGTCTTTGATCCAGAGATTCCCCCAACTTCCGATTCTTAGCTTGGAGAGCTTTGATGTCTTGTTCTTCCTGGAAACAGATTGAAGTGACATGTGTTCATAACAACAGAGTGATGAGCTGTGATGTGATGAGCTGACTGATCATTACAGAGGCTCACCGAGTTGGACACTCCTCCCAGTTTGATGACCGTCTCCACCGCAGTGCTTCCACCGGCTGCGGCGCTGACACCGGGACCTCCATCCTCTCCTTCACGCTCCCTGCGCTTCTCTGGCGGGGCGCCGGAGGACGAGGGTCCGCTGGGGTCAGTAGGACGCTTCTGCCCCGACATCCTCTGATTCCTGAAACAGGGATAGAAGAAAAACAAGTGTTTAAGAATGGATTCAGACTTACTGGGTGAACTTAAAGTTTATTCTCAATCACCACATCCTACAATGTAAAGAAAATTATTAAATATAATCTGTTTCTACAGTATCTGGCTAAATCAGTCAACGAGGCTAACGTTAGCCACCTGCTAACTAATACATATGACGGCTTTTACCTTCAAAAAACACATCAATGAGATCCTTCATTAATATATTCTGTATCGATAATACCTACTGGAAAACTCACCAAGTTTATTTTTAAGACTTATTCGCCGAATCTGTTATAAATGTTGCTATTGCTGCTCATTGCCTCGCGGAAACGGAAGTGGTAACGGTTTTTAGGTTTTTAGTTTAACTACCTTCAGTTGACGCTCCCGCTTTACCGCCACCTGCCGGACCGGAAGCCGTAAAGACTGCTGTAGATACATTATGATAACAAACTGCTTACTACATTAAAAACAATGTTTATTATAAAAAGAGTTTCAGCAACAAACATAAATAATTCAATAAGATATAATATTCGAAACCATTCAGTAAGACTTAAGAACAGAAGTCATTAATAATATTCTCATGTATCCTAGTTTTTTTTTTTTTAACTTATCTGTAGTAACTGATTCTTTTTAATAATTTATGCTTACTGAAAAATTACACATCAGTTACAGGATTTGAAGGGAAGCACAAAAATGATTTTGTCTTACGTTTTTAAGATTTGTTTGTTGTTTCAGCAGATGATATGCTTCTTGCTCCGTGCCTCAGGGATCCATAATTGTGCCTTTCTTTTTATGTACATGTTCATGTTCCTCAACGAACCTGAGCTAATAAGTTAGATCAGTGTTTTCTCAAAGTTGTGCTGATAATAAAGAGCTTATCTGGCTGAGGTTGACAGATGAAATGCCAATTAAATCTAAAGTTGAGGATTTGAACCCAAATCAGGTTCCTGGTCACACCCATCCAGGTCTCGTGATTTAATCACACAAAACAAATTACTCAAAACTTAAGTGACAAGTTCTAACTGAATTAATTAAAAACTTGTAAAACTTAGTCATTGTCATGTGTTCTCCTTCCAACGACTAGAACTCAGCTCAGTTTATTTTGAATGCTCTAAGGGCCAAAGACAAACTTTGGGGCGAAGTTTAACCTCCTGTATGTTAGAGTGAACGCTGACCTTTTCCAAACATTTGTAACATTTTCTAAACTTTTAACACCTAGCAGAGTTGGATGCTTCTTTTTACATTCATCACGTCTTCAGTGTTTTATTTTCTGTGTCTTGTGATCAGTTTTGTTTATTTTACTTACAAACTCTTATTTTTAACTCCATGCAGTTTTATACTAACTACTTCAGTCAAAAGTACCATATAAATAAACTGATTCAGTTTTTCTTATGGATTTTGATTTGATAGATTTTTATAATTTGTAGTAATTTGTCATTTAAGACTTTTGAATAATGAAGTTTAAATCTCATCATTATTAAAGGTGATTAGTCTTCTATGAGATTTAACTAATAAATTACCAATAATACACTAAATGCACCTTCAAATGTGCAAAGACCATCTTTTACGCAGTAGATGACGCAATCTGTTTATTTTCCTCGGGGGACTCTGAGAGAATTCTCTACCTCACTAACTAGTTTATCTAATCTATCTATTTATTTGTTAGATTCAAAGTTTAACCAAAGTCCAGGACTCTTCTGCATGATAAATCACATGACGACACAAGAATCTGGCACGTATTCACAAGATCTTTTCATACTTCAGAGGCAAAAATTCCTAAAGTTCTCAGCCCGAAGAAAGTCGAGTAGCAGCTGTTCAGTTGTTTAACCAGATGAAAACAGTGAAACGAGGTTTAGGTTTAAAGTACCGCGTTATAAACAGACGAGGACGATTTTCTTTCCTAATCTCAGAACTGTGGTGATCTGCGCGGCGCACTCCTTTATTTTGTTCACCACAGAGATGATTTACAACTTCTATGGCTTTGTCATGTTGTAGCAACCAAAATATCCAAACCAGAAATTGTCACATGCAAACATTGTTTTTAAATTACAATCTCACATACTTGTTAGAACAAGAGACATTCTGAAAACAACAATAATTATATGCCTGAATCTCTTGTGTAAAAAAAATATGTAAAAAAAAATGAATTCACAGACTGAACTGAACTGTGATCTGCTGCATTAAAAGGGACATTGCACACGGTGCAGAGTCCAGGTTGTGTAACGCTGCTCATTATTTGCGAGTTACAAATCAAGCCCAACCCTTGGGGTCCAAAATCCCCTATCTGCTCAGACACATTGTGTAAGTGGGGTAATGCAAATGTCAGTTTTAGCAATCACTGATAAAAAAGAATGCAAAGTATGAAGGTTATACGTGTTAATGTGAAAAAAGCTGCTTTTCATCAAAAAATCAAACTACCAAACTATCAATTTGCTAAATTAACAAGTTTTTTTTTTTGACGCACATGCAAAAATGTGAGATATAAAAACATTCCATGCAAATAAAAATATGATTCTGGAAAATAAATTAAAATTTACAAAAATGAAATGAATGAATGCATCACCTCATCTCATGCTAAGATCATTTTATACTGAGTTGTTTTGCTGAAATGTTGAATGTGACTTCATGCTTGATCACTACCACACCAAGATTTGTCTCAATATCTGCAAAGAAGGATTGTTTAAGTGTGTTTCTCAGTGCGCATTCTGATATATTTGGTATATTTGTAAATAAATTAGCTGCAGAGGCTATTTTGAACAAAAACTACTCTAAAACTGAATTAGTTGTCTTTCTAGACAGTTTCATTAAAATCCATCCTGTCGTTCATATATTTTGCAAAAAGAAGGAAATTGTTGATTTCAACATTTATTGATAAAGTTTTAAGGAATGTAAAGTGCAGAGCTCAGAGTGCGTCAGGGAGGATTCTCAGTCACAACCACACTGAATATAAGTCTATAAGACTGACACAGTTACAGCCATTTCTGTACTGAATAAGGTCAATTAATGGTGACGGCTGGTTGATCCCTAAAGAGAATCAGTAGATGTTCAGAAAGACTTCATGGGAGTTTCATTAAATCTGTTTAAAGGTTTATGGAATAATTAGCAAACAATACAGACACAAATACAGATGAAAAATATTATTGTCCACCAATTACTTTTTAGTGGAGGGTAAAAACTATTTACTATTTAAATATTCCATGTGACTTTGAGGAAATGCTAGGTGACGTCAACATTAAAACTTTACAGAAATGTTAAACCTGGTATAAGGAGGTGTGGCTTACTTTTAAAACAATGTTATACAACATGATCAGTCCGTTAAACACAGTTAAAAGATAATATTATTTGTTTCTGAGATCTGAATTTGATTTATATGGACAGAAGAACCGAAGCTGAACTGCAACATTTCTGCAGTTTTTGCATTCAATGTCTCAGAAGAGCTGCAGGTAATCAGAGAAAGGGGCGGGGCTTCTCCTGACCAACCTGCTCGTGCTGCGTTCGGTTTTCACGCACAAGCTGTTCCCTTTCATGTTTTTTCCAGCTCCACCTCAGGTCCTGATATGAACTATAAAGTTCACATTGAAGCAACGCCATGAAAACCCGCCCCTGAGTGTCTGACGGGGGCCAATTGGGTAACCAGAGTAACACCCCCCCCCCCCCCACCGTCCCGCCGCCACATCACTGGCACCTCCCCCCATCGCCTCCAGCGAGCCATAAAAACAGCCTTTCACCCACTTTCGGTCTTCTTCGTCATTCCGATCCCTCTGCGAGGCAAAAGAAACCGTCTGTCACTGCTGCAGCTTGACCCGCAAGTAAGACGCTTTTTAAAATCAGCTGATTCCTAAAAGTGAAGGTCAGGTTGTTAAAGAGTTGCAGCGTTTTCATTGGGCTTGATTTGGTTTTTGTTTGCACGGCTTTCCATGTGGGTTTCCACATGTTTACAAGTGCAGTTATTACTTTAAATATCAAGTTTAATAAATACTTTTACAGGGAAATCGGGTGGGAATTTTATTCTGAAAGGTTAACTTTATTGCTCAGCTGACAGGAGTGCTGTATGAAGTATGTAATTGGTAATTGATTATTAATTACTGCGTGCTTGCTGCTGATGTTTATCTCCTGGGTTTGTGCAAATACTTCCAGCTGTTCGTCTATTAAACTGAATGCTGGTGATTATTCTCATGATCTAAACAACCGGATTCCAGCTGTTTTTAATGCAGAAAACAACTTGAAGTGAACTTGAACTCTGCCCGCACATTGAAAAGAGAGAACTGTTTTGCAGGTCAATGTTCAGTCATGCATGCCAAATATTTAACCGTAGAGGCGGTGCAGGAGAAGCAGGATGTTTAACAACAACAAGAGTTTGTTAGAAGATGTAATACAGCTTCTTCCTCATGATTGTGTAAAATCTACCGTTTTAAACTCTCAGTTAAATGATCTTCTGTTTGTCTTCTCACCAGGATGACTCATCAGTTCACTTACCTGTCTCCGGACCAGAAGAAGGAGCTCTCTGACATTGCTCAGAGGATCGTGGCTACAGGAAAGGGAATCCTGGCTGCGGATGAATCAACAGGTGAGTCTCAGTCTCGGTTATCGCTGTCTTAAAGTGGCTGTTTGCACGTGCAACAGATATTAAGTGCTTTCCTAATCAAGGCACCATGGGGAAGAGGCTGCAGAACATCAAAGTGGAGAACACTGAGGAGAACCGCCGCTTTTATCGCGACATCCTTTTCTCCTCTGACCCCTCCATCGCCAACAGCATCGGTGGCGTCATCTTCTTCCACGAGACGCTCTACCAGAAGTCGGACAGCGGGAAGCCGTTCCCTCAGCTCATCAAGGAGAAGGGGATTGTTGTTGGCATCAAGGTGGGTAAACTGTAAACTAAAGGTTTTATATAAAGTCCAAGATTTCTCTGACTTGTTGTTTTTTTTTTTAATCTAGGTTGACAAAGGCACAGCTGTTCTAGCTGGAACCGATGGAGAGACGACGACACAAGGTAAAAACTAAGTCTCACCAAAAATGTATTTTAGCCACATGTCAGGAACATGATTGAGAGTGAAACACTTTATGTCTTGTTCAGGTCTTGATGGTCTGGCAAAGCAATGCGCCCAGCATAAGGATAGAAAATAAATACTTAATTTAGAAAATAAATATTTAGGTCAGACCTAAATATTTAATATTCAAAATGTAATATTTAGTTTAAAAATTAAATATTTGATTTTGAAAATAGATATTTATTTTGTAAAATAAACATTTAACTTCAAATTAAAGATTTAGCTTGCTTACTAAACATTTAGTCAGTAAATGTAACGTTTATAAATAAATGAATAACTAGGTGAAAATGCGCTAAATAATCAAAATTATTGCTGTTAATTTTTTACTTTATGAACGGCACCCCATAACCACACAAGGTAAAAACGTAAGTTTCACAAAAAAAGTATATTTTAGCCACATTCTGGAACAGGATGGAGAATGAAACACTTTATGTCTTGTTCAGGTCTTGATGGTCTGGCAGAGCGATGCGCCCAGTATAAGAAGGATGGCTGTGACTTTGCGAAGTGGAGATGCGTGCTGAAGATCTCAGACAGCTGTCCATCAGCACTTGCCATCGCGGAAAACGCCAACGTTCTTGCCAGATATGCCAGCATATGCCAACAGGTGTGTACCGTGGTTTACCTTAACGTTGGACAGACAGGGATCCCAGCCAGATGAGTCAAATCAATCTGACTCTTTTTTTTGGTTCAGATATTAAATTTGACATCATGTTCTACAGAACGGCCTGGTGCCCATCGTGGAGCCGGAGATCCTGCCCGACGGTAACCACGACCTGCAGAGGTGCCAGTACGTCACAGAAAAGGTTAGCATGCTTCATCTTTTTTTTTCTGATTATACATGGAAAGATGTTGTCTGATACATTTGTGTGTTGGTCTTTAGGTCCTGGCTGCTGTGTACAAGGCTCTGTCGGACCACCACGTCTACCTGGAGGGCACTCTACTCAAGCCCAACATGGTTACGGCCGGACACTCCTGTAGTAAGAAATACACCCCTGAGGATGTCGCCTTGGCGACAGTGACGACTCTGAGGCGCACTGTCCCTCCTGCAATGCCTGGTGAGTGTCATGTGACCTGCTGACAAATCAATTTCAAAAGTGCGGTCTAGACCATGAGTGGTTTTGTCTGTTTTTCCAGGCGTCTGCTTCCTGTCTGGAGGTCAGAGCGAGGAGGAGGCCTCCCTCAACCTGAACGCCATCAACCAGGTGCCCCTCCTTCGGCCCTGGAAGCTGACCTTCTCTTATGGCCGAGCGCTTCAGGCGTCTGCTCTTGCAGCCTGGAAGGGCCTTCCTGGCAACAAGGCGGCTGCTCAGCAGGTGTTCTGCAACAGGGCCAAGGTGAGTGGCCATCACAGAGAAGCAGACACGATGTTTAAATGCAGCTTTTTAAAATCAGTTAATATCTTGACTCACTCGACTTAATGTTGTTGTCTGGTAAATCATTGATTTCCTGAAGCGTTTCGTCTGTTCTGCTGCGTGTAAGCTGGCTGATCATTAACACTCACGTTGACTTTGTCCATCTCTCCCGTCCTCCGCTCTCATCAGATCAATGGCTTGGCCGCTAAAGGCGAGTACAAGCCCGCCGCCACCGCCGACAAGGCCTCCACACAGTCTCTGTACACTTCCAGCTACATCTATTAAACACTTCAAAAAAAGAAAACAAAGAATGGACCAAACATCGCTCGGCTTGATCTTCTGAGACGTACCACCAAGTGAGGACCTCCACCGAAACACCAAACTGTTTGTTTATTTAATGAAATAACTGGAAATAAATGAAAACCTCAGAGTGTCTGATGTCTTTGACTTTTTTTTGTATATCACAGCAGAGACATGTTAACTTTTAAAGCCAGTCCTGTTTACAAAATAAAATACAAGAGTATCATTCACATATACAAAATGGTATGCTTTGTTTTATTTGATAAAAATACAAGAATTAAACAATAATGATTAAACACAAGGTTGAATGTTACTGGGAATAAAATTCTGAAACAATAAAAATATTAGAATTTGTTAAAGGACGCAGGATCCAACAGTTTTTTTCATTAATTGAAAATGTAACAGTGCAAACAAAACATTTAACTCACGTCAGACGTCACACTTCACCGTAATTTAAAAACGCAATTATCAAAAAGTAAATGTGTAAAACTTTTAACGGCAACATGCTGCTCAGAAATACGACGACGTTCTCTCACGACACAGGGAAGTAAAAAACAACAAGACAGACAAAAACAGTGTTCAGCCATGCAGAGTAATACTTGAAGAAGTAGAGTTCAGTTTGATGGTGGAAGCACAACGTGTCGAACAACAACCTGATGTCACAGAAAAACAAGAGGAAAACAATGAATCCCACAGAACGGAAAACAGGATATTCATCAAAAAGGTTTGTCTCAGATAATAAAAAAAAAAAAAGTTGACTTATTTTATTTTGACAGCATCATGGTCATTCACATGATTAATAACCAGATTTATGAGTTAAAGTAGAAGTTAAAATCAAAAGGAACAGAGCTGCCACCTAGTTGGATTAAGTCTCACCTGCTTCCTAGAAATTATTAGAACAGACTAAAAACTAAAAACACACCTCAGATATTTTTTTACCCAGATGTGGACTTCTGTTGATTCAGTTATTTGCCGCTTTATTTTGAAATATTCATTTTCCTAATATTTTATACTTGGAAAAACAGCGTGTTTATTCACATGACAGTCTAGTTTGTGTAAAATTGTATTTTTTTCTTGTCACGACAGATTTTTCTCTAAAATTACTTCTTTCTAGGTCGTTTATATTCAAGGACAAAACTTGAATTTGATACTGGGATATATTTTTTTCAAAATAAAAGACTTTTTCTACATGACACAACAGTAAAACTAATTACCTGAGTGTTTGTTGACTTTAGTGCAAACCGTGCAATAGTGCTCAAGAAGATGAGCATCCCCGACACACACACAGAGGATAAAAGCAATATGACTTCCACAATTCCTCGTTGTTCCTACAGAAACAGAAAGATGAGAAGTTATTAAAAGAAAAGAAGAAGGAAAGAAAGAAGTTTGTTACGTACACTGTAATGGTAAAAAAAGTGACTGAAAAAGGACATCCTGATGATGATGGAGATTAGAATTCCCAAGATGGAGACCACATACAGAGCCAGACAAATGGTTACCTGAGAAGAAATCAATGCAACCAGTTCATTCCAATTACTGAAGGATTAATCGCTGTGAGAGCATGAAGGGATAAAAACACATACCGTTTTCTTGGATGGCTGGAACTCAGTGTAGATGGAAAGAATTCCACATGTAAGAAACTGTAAATACAAATATGAAAACAATGAGATTATATGATTATTTGCTTTTGATGTTTCATGCAATACTGAAACCCTCCAGGTGAAAACTTTGTGTGTCCAGCTGCATGAAAGACACAAAATTATCCCTCAATGGGTTTAAAGGTTCAATGACAGTGAAGATAAAATTGTGTAAAATGCAGGTAATCCTAACTCAACCTGTCAGGTCTTTGCTAGAGACATTTTTATTGACCACAGATTCAAAAGTAAAAAGTACAAAGTAAAAAAAAAATAAAGGCACTGGCAGAAAAGTGCTGAAATCAGCCTTTATCGAAGTTTTACAAATCAGAGAAAGGTTTCACAAATCCCAGAGTGGGTTAAAATTGTTCTGCTATTAGTGTAGAATAATCTAGTCCAGGTTTGAAATGTCTAGGTTATGTAGTTTTTAAACTAGAGCACACTAAAGAAACTCAGAGTGGAGAAAATTTGGTGTAATAACATTTTAGCCATTTCCTGAATCGGAAGCTAGAAATGGAAACTAACTTCTGCCTTGGAGTTCAAACAGCCTGTCTTTGTTTCGTCACAACTCTGTTAGTATTTATCAGCTCCCGCAGATGAAACCACGCCTAGCATGCTAGCTAAAAGCTGTAGCGTAAGACGTAGCAAACAGGAAGAGAGAACGTCTGATGTTGCCATGTGCAGCGGGGCAGGAAACAGTATACCTTGCTCTCATAGGCTAGTTTGTTAGCCAATCTGAGTCCAGCAAATTCAAATGATGAATATTAATGAGTTGCTGCCTGAAGCCTGACAGATTGAATGCAGACAGATTAAAAGTTCTGTTAATCAGTGTTTCCTGATGTTTTTTAGATATAAAATGTTTAATATTACAGATTAATACTTAAGAAATAACCACAAAGTCCTGAAATTTGTGTGAAATGGCCTCTTTAAACAAAACATTTTAAATAAATCACATGAATAACATTTAAGACAATGTTTTATTAGAGTGTATTGTGTAAAATTACGCACCTCTGGTGTGAGATTTTGATGTCTAGTCTGATTAACATGTTTTTAACTTCCACATTTGTTTTGATAATTATTTTAATTATACTGAAATAGTCAGATTTGGGTTAGAATGTTAATTTGAGGAGGTAAATTGAAACTCCTGGTTTGGATCAGTATCTGGTTCTGTTAGAAAAGCTTTAATACACCATGTAAATTTACATCTGCTGTTGGAGGTGAAAACTGGATTATCTAAAATACAACAGCATAAACACACTTAATTTAATCCTGTTCATTTTAGGGAAGCACACATGAACACTAAGTGACCCTGAAATAAAAATATATTTTAGTACTAAAGATAAAAAAGGTTAATTACTGCATGTGTAAGAGTTTATTTAATGTGAGTTATAACATGTTCCACATGTTGCTGGTTTGGATCGCGTCGCCTGACAGAAGCTTCAGGCCTTGAATTCTGTTTAATGTTTCTGAACGTTGACAGATTTGTTCAGCAGAAGAAGAGTCACTTGGTTATAAATGACACAAAGATTTGGGGGCAGGTGTTAACCACTGTTCGTTCATTAAATCTACATATGTTTAATTTAGTGAAGGAAAAGTACAAAATATCAGTGCAAATTAACATTTAGTTTCCAATTAAAAACATTTACCAAAGCTCCTTGCCAGAAGGGGATGTAGAATTTAGTAGAGCTGTTTCCTAAGTCACCAGCCAGCACAAATCCCATCATCAGCTCAGCACAGCCAAATATCAAAATGGCACTCTGGAAAAAAGAGAGAAGCTGTGCAATTACACAACAGTTCATAGTTCCCTTAATTATTCACAACAGTCTGCAACTAAAAAAATGTTACCCCGAAACATCTGGGATCTTTTTGGAGAAAGCGGTGCAGGGGCTTGTTAGACATCAACAACATGCTGTCCATCTTCTGATTCTCATCTGTATCAGTTGAGCTGTGTGGAGTTGTTGCCTCAGTGTCTGCTATCGTCAGCATGTTCTAAAGCTTTGTTTGACTGTGAACAGAAACAACAAGAGACAAACGCTCACTCTCCTTCCTGATTTTACTGTTCTTGACATCTCACAAAGAAGCTGTGTGGAGGAATAAAGTCTGACTCTCACATCAGGCAGGATTAGAAAAACAGACTCAACAAATTTAATGTGCTAAAAATATAAAAGTACCCACCAGGACTTTATTGTAGGGAGATAACGGGAAGAACTTGTTGTTCAGAACAGGAAATTTGAGATATTTCCATTTTTTTTCAGTAAGAGGAGGAGCTGAAAACAGTTTGTCCTACTTAAAGCCTCGCAGACTGACCCTGTATGGAACACCAAAAATGCCAAAAGTAAAAAAAAAACAAGAATGAAACAAAAAGATTATCTGACTAAACAGACTAAATAAAACAAATATGGCATCATTATTTAAAGGATTTATTTATCCATATCACAAATGATTTACATAAATTGGGAAAAAAAGGTATTTGAACAAAATCTGAAAAAAAAACAAAAACACATTGTATAATTTTTAAACAATTTATTTCTATATTCTTGCGGGAAAATTGGACATCTACCAACCAGCAAGAATTCTTGCTCTCACAGATAGTGATGTGCCATACCACTAATTTTCTTTCCGATCCAATACCAAGTAAATTTCAGACCAGTATCGGTGATACTTTGCTAAAAAAGGTTCTGTTTGAAAATTTACATTTTAAAATTAACATGTTTACAATTTGCACAATCGGTCATCCAAATACTTTTTTCCCCACGGTGTAAGTGTGTGTGTTCATATAAGTCACACGCTACGACTGTTTCTTATAATAAAGGACACTTGTTATTCAAATCTACCACCACTTAATTTCCCAAAGGGAACCTCCAGAGGGATTAATAAAGTATTATCTAATCTAATCTAAATCTGGTCAAATATTTAACAATGTGAAGTGGATTCCTCTACAACAATCAGCTTAATCTGCATTATTAAGTAGTTATTGTCCTAATTATTTTTTTAATAGGATAAACAACAAATTTTAATTATTTTTAGAATAAACTATTAATTCTACGAATTAATAAAAATACATTTGATAGTGAGTTTACATCAGTTTTCTAATAAATTACTTTAATCTGTGTGTTTTATAAAGTTTATTCATTTTGTATATTGAGCTCTAAAATGTGACAATTGATCATTTCTGAGTGATTTCAATTACTAAATCAAATATTTGCTCCATTTTGCTGAAATTGTCATTAAGAAAAAAAGTTCCACGAAATCTTCAAACTTTTATTTTACTGTTGTAAAAAATCTAAAACAAACAAAATACAAAGTCTTTTAGTCTAATTCAAAGTAGATTATTTAATAAATGATTTCACAGAGAAGAATTCAAATAAAAACTTCATGATAAAAATATATAATTTATCTAAACAACGCAACACAGAACCAAATGAGTTTTTACACTAAATATAAATATTAATTGTAAACTCATTAAGATGGATTTTATTCATGATTCCAGCTACGAATGACAAAATGTATTTAAATACAATTTCATATCTTGAGTAAAGAGAAATGTAAACATGATCCTTGCTGTTATACATATATATCTTTGCATATCTAAAAGGGAGTTTTATATATTTCATTATATTTAAAGAGCTAAAAACAAGCTGTTCATCCTCTCAGAGTCTCTCAATTTTATTATAGAAGTTTTCTTGTTGGGTCAAAGGTCAGTCATGTTCTCCATCTGCAACACAAAATAAATATTAGTTATCTCAACATGCAACAGATTTCACAAAGCTGAAACAAACACATGAAAGATATTATTACGTCTCGTTGGGGAGTCCGTAGCTGCTCCAGGAGGTTTGTTGCTCTTCTTCTCACCTCTCCTTCATTATTGTACTGAATGGCTTCTAAAAGTAAAAGACCTCCTTCTCTCTCAAACTGCTCTGCTATCTGAAGAAAACAAACTCTTTATTATTAATACAGCAGATCAGGAAAATTGAATGTTTTCACGAGGCCTCGCTTACCTGCGGACTGCTGGCTAGCATCATGAGCAGGACGTCCAGACTCAGGGTCACCATCTCTTGCTGAGTCATTTTGAGAGTGACGCAGAGGGCAGACAACAATCCGAGCTGCGCCAACCGGATGCAGAACTCCTTTTTCTTGTGGGCGATATTTGCTAAAACCCTTAAGATCTAAATGCAACATGTATTAGATTAGAGTCTTTATTGTCACTGCACAGTAGCACAGAGTATGTAAGCACAACGAAGTTGGGGTACGGCTCTCCTTATGTGCTAAAGTGAAGTGTAAAATAATTAAATACCTAAATGGAAACATAGGGTAAAACTAATAATAACTAAACAAGAGTATGCACTTAAAAAACAAACAAACAAAACAATGGTGCGCTATATATAACAATTAAATGACTGTAAACAAGACTATGAAGAGACAGACATTAAAGACCAAATTAAGACACTTGCATGTTTAATTGTTTAGATACTTATTACACAAATGTTTGCAGGCAGAGATGAATAAGACGAGACTTTTAACATTAAAAATGTGTCTGAGATTCATATTAATTAAAAAACTCGGACTCAACTAAATACCAGTGTTAATTTTGTTGACTAAAATATTTCGTCATCATTTTAGTCAAGAATATATTTTTGCGGACGAAAACTAAAATAGACGACCCTATTTGAGACGATTATTATGACTAAAATTATGTTGATTTTCATTGACGAATAAAAGACGACACGAAAATAGACAGCGACAAAATCCAATCAGAGGAAAAGAAAGATGCAGAGAGGAATCAGTCAAAAAGCTAACAGCTGGGGCTGCTGTGAAAAGAACCAATCAGAGCTCGGCTTTTTGAGCGGTGAGCAGAGGCTTCCGTAGTTGTTTGAGATGCTCCCGGGAAGACGCCAGATGAAGTGTGGAATGGTAAGAAAATGTCCATACTATATTGCAGTTGTTAAATTAATACTTCAGAAAATATACTTATTTTAGTCGACTAAATCTACAATTGATTTTAGTCGACTAAAACTGCCACATATTTTCGTCGACTAAAATTAGACAACAATCAAAACTAGTTTAGTGACTAAAGTTGTGACTAAAATTGAAAAAAAAAATTTTGTCAAAAGACTACGACTAAAACTAAATTAAAATTTCTTGCCAAAATTAACACTGCTAAATATATATGTAAAGAAACTGCAAAAGGGGAACGTATGACACGGTAACAAATAAAACAAGGCTTGTTTTATGATTTCACTCACCATTGTATTAATGCCCTGAGAAAAAGGGAGAAGCTGGATCAGTCGTGGAACCAGGTGGAACGTTAAGAGAGCAGAACAGAACTCAGTGGACTGAGCTACAGCAGAAGAGAATGAAACAAACGTCAGAGAGAGAAGGCGACGTAACTTCAGGACGAATCACCAACATCATACAAGGTTTATTATAAATATGGTTTGTGACAACAAGTTCATGTCAGAAGTGATACGATTAAAAAGAAACCGGCACATCAACCAGATTAAGAGCATATTCTTACAAACTATACACATTCTCTAACTGTTGAATCCTAAAAACAACCACCAAAATTTTAATAAACACAATGATGAAACTTGATTATATTCTAGACTTTTGGAAAAAACTGGAATCCAAACAATATTCAGAAAGTTTAAATGCAGCTGGTGGTGATAAATGGTCCTTCTGGATCATGTACAGTCCTGTCATTTCAGAACATGTTGGATTAGTCAGTTCAAAGTGATGGAGGTAAGAAAGATGGAGACCTGTGAGGTTGCTGAGGACCCAGACCGTCTCTCTGGCTAACGACGGCTGTGTGTGCAGGTAGGCCTGAACAAGGTCACACAGGGCCTCCACCAGATGAACATCACGCACGTGGGAGGTCAGATCCTCCTCTGAGCAGGAAGACAGGAGGTTTCCAACACACCTGAGCAGAGGCCAGACAAGCTACAGAGAACAGATGAGTTTATATCATCGTATCTGAGAACATGAATATTAAAAAAATAACATCAAACGTTACTGGAACAAAAAAACTAAACATTTTAAATGTCAAAGACAAACTTCGACTTGCTTCTAAGGTTTTCTGAGAAACATCTGCATCAGCTATGCAGCATTAGTGTGTTATAAAAACATTGAGTCAAGGAAATTTGATTATTTTTTAGTTGCCAGTCCTCTGATGTCTTGATTTTTTTTAATCACACCACATTATGAAGATTAAATAAAACATTAAATATGCCTCATTGTTACTGTTGCAGTCTTGACTAGAAGATTTCAAACCTTTTAAATGAGGTTTTGTTCTGATTTATACTAAAACTGTGTAAAATGAGAAACTTAAAGCTGGAGGTACTTTGTTTAAAAAAAAAAAAAAAAACAATAAAATGCTAAAAAGTAGAAAATAAACAGGATTTTTCATACCAGCTCCAGGCCGTGTTCTATGTTTCCATTAGCTACAGCACCACCTAGTGATACTAAGAGGGAACTGCACTGCATCAGAACCCCTTCAGCTAACAGAACTCTGTGATCCTCACTGCTGGAAAGAACAAAGGATCAGAACATTAGCTGATCATGTTACGGTACGACAAGTAAGAACAGAAACAAATAAACATCAAAGAGTTCCTGGTAACACTGTACAACATTCACCTGCATGTGAGGTAGTGCAGACACCAAGCACACTCAATGGCAGGACCCAACCCAAACTCTGGGTCAGGGCTGAGAAAGGACAACAAGCGTGATGGTAAGCTGGAGGCCAGAACCATCCTGCACACACGAAGAAAACGTTCTGTACAACTAGAAGCAACAAAAGTCACATTAGTTCTAAAAGGACGGTGATGGATTTACGGGATTATTTTCTCTGCTGCGTCGTTGGCTTGGAGAAGCTGAGAGAGGGTGAAGCCCACAGCTTCCACTACTGCGAGGTTATGCCTCTGATTCTGAAAAATAAAAAAAACAAAAAATCACAGCTATTTCATTTTGTAATCAGCAACACTGACATAATTTAACAAAGATATTTTATTCATTTTATGGCATTAAAAGGGTCTGAGATTATGGAACAGCAGCGAACCTCTAAACAGTTGGCCAGCGCTGGTACGATTCCCTGAGCCAGGAGCTTCTGTTTTACAGCATCACTGTCGGGGCACAGATTACCTAGTGTGTAAAGACACAGTTCCTACACACACACACAGGAAGGTCCACAGAAACACAGTCAGAAAACGTAACAAAGTCGTCAGAGTGAAATGAAACTTCCTGGCATGAACGAGTACCCACAGTGAACTTGGTGCTCTGACCAGACAGATACGTGAGCAGGTAGGGTGTGGCAGGCAGACAGGCTGACGCCACATTGGTGTGGGGAGAGTGAGACAGCTCATGAAGACACCGCACAGCCTGCAGACGACAGCGAGCATCAGAACCAGTGAGGAGACCGACCAGCAGGTGTATACTGTTCTCCAGCCTGGAAGGAACAATTCACAAACATGATTTTGAGGTAAAACCCTTTGATGTGGTGAAAGAAGTCACTGCCATACTTGATGAAAGTGATCTGTGCTGATGGTTCACGCAGAGCTTTAATCAAAGCTCGAAGCTGGAGCTCCTTCTCCGTCCCGCTGTGCTGAAGGCTGCGAAGCAAAACCACCACGTTCTAAAGAAACCGGATAACGGAGAGGTTATAAATCTCTACGTTTAAATGAAACTCATAAATTCCTACCACTCACCTGTTCTCCTGTGGTTGTTTCCATAGTGACCTCTGGCTGCTCCTCATCTTCGTTTAGGATGAGTCTTTTGCTCACGAGCTGTTTGTCTTTGCGAGCTTGTCTCAGTGCTGAAGCGAGACAAACACAAATATAACCATGTTTTTCCTTCAGTAACAACCTCTGGTGCCAAAATCAGATGAACAGAACAGGAACATAGTAATAAAAATAGTAATATAAACTTATTTTTTTCTAGATTTGTAATCAGTTACTGTATTGTCATCTTGTAATGGAAGTTATTATAATAAACGACTTCAGGTTAGCAAACAGTTAATAATTGCTTATTTTTACCCCACAGTGGTATTTCTTAAAAAACTAAATAAAATAAATGCGTACAGTTTTTGGTTTGTATACGAGCTACTTCCAAGCTTTTAGGAAATCTATCTCTGGACACGCTTTCAAATGGTTAAACATTTAGATTTATCAGATTAAAATTTGTTGTTTTTAACAGCTTTAAATGTTGAAGACTCGAGCGTAAACAACGGTCAGACGCTCGTGCTGCTTAACGGACACGTTCCCGTTTACTTCAAAATCTATTTAAACAAAACCTGTAAATAATAAAAATAATAAGTTTCCATAAACACTCATTGTAGCCTAAAGTTACTCACCTTTCTCTTTCTCTCGTCTCTTCAGTCTGAGCTCCTCCAAGCTTTCAGTTTGTCGACCTGCTTTATGGCGAACTTTCCTTAATCTCCACATAATATATAACTGAAGAATCAGGCGGATTTAAACCGTTAAATCGAATTATTTTTTAAACTGAGCATTTAACGTTTCATAGTGGCTGTGCAGAAACACAAACTCTTCTTTAGACGCCGTTTGTCGAACTTTAGCAGCTGCACCGCCACCTGGCGGCTCCACTTGGCACTACAACTTAAAATCCTGCAGCGTCCAAGAGCGCATGCGTAACCTTTTCAGCTTTATTACTTTATTATTTTAGATTATCAAAAATCCAAAGTAATCTCATTATATGCTTAATTTTGTAATTTTAGACATCTGACATGTTAACTGAGCTATAAATATCTGAGATGTTTATTTTTGGTCATGGTGTGTGAAGGAATTTAGGGTTAGGGTCACAGTGATCAAACACTTTGGACCCTGATCAAATTTGCAGCTCACAGATTATCAGTCTCTCAGAGACTTTCAGTGTTCTGATGATGTCTAGAAATCTTTCTGTATCAACACTATAAAGCATCTCTCATTGGCCTTGAGGTCCAGAGTGTCATGCTTATGCCCTGACATATGACTGGCTGCTCTCAATCATGCATGATTTCTATAATGAATTTATTTTTATTTAATTCACTCACCTGATTATTCAAGACCGAATTTTTGCTGCGTCAGGTGACAAAATTAAAAATAAATATCCAGGGTATAGTTAATAAAACTAATAATTTGTTGTGTTTTAACAACATTCTCACCTTCTGAACATCAATACATGAACACTAGAGAGAATACTCACACAGCTTATGAAAAGAAAATCATTTAATTTGCTTTAAAACATTTACAGGGGATATAAAAAGTACAAACCTTGTTCAAATGTCAGGTTTTTGTCTGTAAAAGAAATGACAGCAAGATAAATAATTTCACAAATTTTTCCACCAAGACAGTACGTCCTTCTAAAATTGATAAGACGAAGAGACAACTAGTCAGGGAACATTGAAGGAGCTGAAGCAATTTCTAGCAAGTACTGGCTGTGCAGTACATGCAACAACAATCTCCCGTCTTCTTCATATGTCTGGGTTATGGGGTCAGGTGACAAGACGGAAGCCTTATCTTACAAAGAAAAACATCCAAGCTCAGCTTAATTTTGCAAAAAGACATTTGAAATCTCCCAGACGCATGTGGGAAAATGTGTTATGGTCTGAAGAAACCAAAGTTGAAGTTTTTGGACATAGTCCAAAAAGTATATAAGGTATATTGGTGCAGTGTTGCAAAAAACAACACTGCTCATCACCAAAAGAACACCATACTTACAGTGAAGCACGGTGGTGGCAGCATCATGGTTTGGGGCTGTTTTTCGTCAGTTAGAACCGGGGCCTTAGTCAGGGTGAAGATGTGCCACGCTGATACCCAAAAAGACTGAATGCTGTGATTAAAGCCAAAGGTGCTGCAACTAAGTATTCGTTTAAGGGTGTACATATTTATACAACCA
Source organism: Pachypanchax playfairii (assembly GCA_006937955.1). Lineage (NCBI taxonomy): Eukaryota > Metazoa > Chordata > Actinopteri > Cyprinodontiformes > Aplocheilidae > Pachypanchax > Pachypanchax playfairii. The sequence goes on along the minus strand of SSNP01000056.1, from coordinate 2,438,390 downwards.
GGTTATTTTCAGTTTTTTCTTTTATATTTTTCTCCTTTAAAGGTTTCAGTTTGTTTTACAGGTTATAGGTCATAATAAAAGTGGAAAGAGTTGTGAAATTATTTATCTTGCTGTCCTTTTTTCACATGGCAAAAACCTGCATTAGAACAGGGTGTGTAGACCTTTTATATCTACTTTATGTACAATGTACATATGAGAAGTTGAAACAAACAAATTATAGTTAAAATTTCTATTACAAAAAAGAGAAAATCTGAATATTGATAATAGAGCTGATACTAAAACAGTTACAACGATCTACTTCTAATAATTAGAGCTGGTAAAAAGATTGACATAGACTTTTTTTTTAGAGAAAATAAAGGTTGTTTTTGCAAAACAGAAGAGATCTGTGAAAGTTGTAAACTCCAACCAGATGTGGGTTAAAAACTCACGTCAGTTTATGTTTCATGGGTGAAATTCCTGAGACGGAGAGCGTGCACTAAAAAAGAAACACTGATCATAAAAATAATAAAAAATCTAAAAACTGTACCAAATATAAAAACCTTATTTCGGGTTTGTACAGCTGCATTTGATCACATGATCAGACAGGAAAGAAGTGATGCTCTGAAGAGTCAGTCGTCCTCACGAGGTCTTGGATTTTTTTTTCTGTGAAGGATTACAGTTAACATCTGGAGTTATTAAACACAAGCACGAAAACAAATCACTGCTTTCTTCACTAGCGCTCAACCTGCTGGTTTAAGGATCATCGTGTTACCTTTTTGTGGGAGGAGTCACAGGTGGATTGTGTTTCTGCAACATCTGGAGCAGAAACTACATCAGCCTCTGGGAGCTCATCTGATTTGTGCTTCTCTATAGGAAAAAATAAAAGTTGTAAACAAACAGACAACAACACAAAGCGTACTGCCATGACGGGGTCATCTACTCACTTTTCTTCTTCTTCTTTGGAGGACTTGTCTCCAGGTCACCTGGAGACAGTAAATCAGTAGAACCCTGTGACTTCGTTGCCTCGGCAACATCTCCTGCATCTTTTAATGTCTCATTAGATTTACTGTCTTTACTTGTTTGATTTGACTTGTTTGTTTCTTCTTCTACAATCTGCTCTAAAGTATCTCCATCAGGATTCTTCTCTTTCTTCTTCTTTTTTACTTTCTTTTCTTGAACTTCTTCTTCTGTGTTTTCCTCCTTCTCAGACTTCTTTTTCTTCTTTGCCTTCTTCTTCTTTGTTGTTAGCTCAGAAATTTCTTCTTCATCAACAACTAGCTCTGTGTTCTTTTGTTCTTCTACAGGTTCTTGCTGTAAATCTGTCTCGCTAATGCCTGCTTCCTTCTTCTTCTTCTTCACTTTCTTTTCTTTAACACGTTGCTCTGACCTTTTCTCACCATCTTTGTTTGTATTTGTTGTAATCGGGTCTTTATTTTCCACCATGTCTTCAGGTGAATTCAGGTCTGAATTTTCATCCCCATTCAACACTTTTTTCTTCTTCTTTACTTTCTTCTCTTTATCTACATCAGCTGGACTTTCTTCACTTCTGGTTTTCTCCTTTTTCTTCTTTTTTCTTTTCGTCTGTTGTACAGCTGATTCAGTAATACCCTCCATATTATTTTTATTATTTTCTATTTGGTTCTTCTCGGTCTCTAACTTTGTGTCTTTTAATTTCTCCGTCTCAGGTTTATCAGCGGCTTCTTGCGTCATGTTTTCTGTTGTTTTTCTCTCCTTTTTGTGTTTTGCTTTTGCATTTCTTTCCATGTTTTTCTGACTGGCTTCCTTTTCTTTCTTCTTCTTCTCTAGTTCTGTTTGATCAGTTTCTTCCCTGAGAGTTTCAGGCATCATCCTTTCTTGTATTTGTGCCTGTTTTTCAGATGATGCTGCAGGTTTGTCCTCCATACTAAAGAGTTCTCCCTCTTGGCTCGGGGTTCCAGCGGAGGTCACATGCTCCGTGTTTTTTGGGACGCTCTTTTTAGGCGTTCTCTTCCGTGTCTGTGTTGCAGTTTTCTGAGCGTCTGTTTTGGAGGGCGGCTTGGCTCGGGGTTTTCTCACTCTCTTTTTCTTGGGCTCTGGTGTGGACGAGTCCAGTGCGTTGATGCTTTCCATCTTGACTATGTCATCCTCTGTGGAGACACAGCACAGAGAAACTTATTCAAGTGTGGAAATAACTTTAAAGAGAACATCTATGATGCTACCTCCTGTCACTCATCCCCCCCATCATGTCCTGCTTTTCCCTTCAGACTCTGTAACTTTCCTCACATGGATTAAGTCACTACTTTAAACACTGAGGGGGAGAATAAAACTGAACCCAGACAGACACTGTAATCATTCGCTCCATCACCTCATCCTTTACAGCACTGGGAACAGGAACGATGCAGGCCTACCTGTCATCTGGAGGATCCGGTTCTTCCACTTCTCCACATCCAGACTGCTGTCAGAGTCCGAATAGTCCCCTCCGGCAGCTTCACCTGCAGGCTGAAGCTTTGATTTCTTTGCCTTGACAACACTTGCTGCATTTTTCTTCCTTTTTTGTGGACTGGACTAAAACAAGCAAAGAGAAAATTGTGTTTTAGTAAAGTTTAAAGACCCACTCTGATAATCTTTTGAGCTATTTTAAAGCGTTTCAGTGTCTTTAAATTATTATTATAGCATTTTTGCACGCTGTGGGCAGAACTATTGGTGCAGCGGATCACCCGCCCCTCCCTGTTGCTGAGAGCTCTATGTTTCTGCTAGCGCTACCACTAGCCTACAGCTAGCAGAATAGAAGCTTATGTCTTGCCCAGTGCCTTTTCTATGTCACAATTCATCTGCTACTGATTCACAGCGATTTCAATTCAGAAATACTCAGAAATGCAATTTTGAGCTTAAGTTTTATAAGATATGTGTTCTAGCATCAGAAAAATGCCACAAGAACATGTTAACAACATGGAAAACGTGATTTTCATTGGAGTGGGTCTTTAAGATCTACCACAGGGTGAGAAAAAACAATCAAACCAAAAATCACCTTCTTAGTCGATGCTGGACGTTTCACAGGTTTTTCAGTCTTCTTCCTCTGTGTGGTGGATTTGGCTAAATACATAAACAAAATGAGTTCAATTAAAAAGCTCCTGTCGGTCTGAGTCAGAGGTACAAACAGGAAAGACACTTTTCTTTCTAATCTGTGTATTCAGATTGATTTCTTTCCATCGTCTGTGGATAGAAAACCGACTTGGCTCATCACTACCTGAGCTGCTGTGACTCTCCTGATCCAGATGAAGAAACGGTTAATTTTTCTGAGTCACAATATTGCAGTGATGATAAACTGTTGACATTTTGAGCTGCTTGTTAGAAACTGAATCTCAAACTCTAATCTAAGTTTGAGGAAATAAGTCACACCTTTAGCTGGAGTCTTTCCTTTTTCTCCTGATTTGGTTGAGCTTGTCTTCTTTTTCCTTTTTGGATCTCTGCAAAGAATAAAAGTACATTTCACACGTGATTATATGAAAAACTGTTAATTAATGAGTTTAAATGATGAAAACGTCTGATGCTCACTTTAACCAGGACTGGTAGATGTCCAATAAAGACACTGCTGTGTTTGTCTCCCCCTGCAAAAAAAAAGCATTATAATAAAACACTATAATCACGAGACTCTGTTTTAATAAATCAAGTTTATATGCTACAGCAAATAAAGAGTTGGAGCCTGAAAATATGAACCATGATGGATTTCACTTTTCCACACAAGAGACCTGATCCTAAATGTGTTTTTACTTCCCATGATGCATCAACATTTCATGTTGATCTCGTAGCATTCTCTGCTTCTTCTGACATGATGTGAACATGACAGGAAAACGATCTCCTTTTTCTTCTCTTTATTTTTTCACTTCGTGCATAAGAACTTTACACCAACATGTTGTTTCTCATTGTGTTTTCAAGCGGGCAAAGGAAATGAGGTAACAGGAGGAAGTACATTACTCGTGGCCTTCAACATAATGGCTCTTTTACACAGTACAAAATAAAAGTGCATGGAGACTGGTAAAACATAAGATATACAAAAACAAAAGAGCATATGAGAACACAAATCTAACACCCCCCCTTGTTCTCATGCTGCTTACCCGACTTTACAAAATTCCAAAGAACCATTTTTTAAACTTAACAATCCTTGCTCTTGATACAGGTTTTGTCAGTATGTCTGTAACCATATCATCTGATGGGCAGTACACAATGTTTATTTTTCCTTCATTTAAAGCCTCTCGGATAAAGTGGTATCAATATGCTTTGACCTTTGTCTATTGACTGGATTTTTGGTCAGAGCAATGGCTCCTTGGTTATCTCCAAATATGGTGGTACAATGATACATTTTATTGTCCATCCCACTTAACAGCTGTGTTAAGTACATGCTTTCCTGTGTAGTGGCTGTGAGTGCTATGTACTCGGCTTCACAGGTTGATAAAGCCACAGTAGGTTGTTTCCTTGTTTTCCAAGATATTGCTGGACCTTGTTTTGTAAGAGCAAAACAGTACCCTGTAGTACTGCGTCTGTCTTGCACTGATGATGCCCAGTCTGAGTTACTAAATGCCACTAGATTTAGTCCTTCTCCATTTTTCTTAAAGACCAACGCATAGTCATTAGCCCCCTTTAGATACCTGAGAACATGCTTTGCAGTCACCAAATCTTCTCTCTTCGGCTGTGCCAAAGTCTGTGAAAGTTTGCTAACAACCCAGCTTATATCTGGTCTGGTGCAAGTCATAGCATAAATAAGACTACCCACAATCTCCCGGTACTCTCTGGGATCAACAGTTTCATGTTTGTCATCATCTCCACTACTGGCAGTGTCCGTTTTCAACTCACAGGGTGTAGCTCTGGCTCTACACTCAGACATACCAAAACGCTCTAACATCCTTTTTATATACTTTTTCTGGTTCATTCTGATTTCATTGTCTCTTTGTTCAAACTGTATCCCAAGGAAATAAGATATTTTCCCCAAGTCTATCATGTTGAACTTTGATCTCATAGTTTCTTTGAATGCATTGAGCAGCTCTAGGCTGCTGGCAGCGATGATTAAATCATCCACCCAGATAATGACAAGTACAGATTCTTTCTCGATACATTTTTTGTACACACAGTAGCTACGTTTACATGGGCACATTTAATCAGAATAAACGCCCAATCGGAAAAAAAATATGTCATGTAAACATGTCAATCAGAATGTTTTGATCCGATGCAGCCTGATCAGAATGAAATCTCCTTCCGATTGAGAGGGGTGGTTTTGTCCGATCTTCATTCAGATAGACGTGCATGTACACACCCATTCGGAAAGAAAGGGTGAAAAAAGCCCACTGCGCATGCGTACAACCTCAGCGTGACGTCTTTCCGCTTTCGCAGACCCAAGTAGAAAACATGGCGGGAGGTAAACAGAAGTGGTCTGCTGGTGCAGTCATCCTGTCATCCTGCTCTCCTCTCCTGTGGTGGAGGAGCAGTAGCAATATGTATTCAGCCGCTAGCTTGGTTAATGCGACCAGTAAATTAAATGAAATGAAAAATGAAATGAAATGAAAAATACTTTATTTATCCCAGAAGGGAAATTCAACGTTGTAGTAGTTTTTTTTTTGTTTTGTTTTTTGTCCAACAATAAAAACAATAATAAGACAATAATATAATAATAATGATCAAGGTCTGTTCTTGTTGCGGAGGCTAACGGCTGCAGGCAGGAATGATCTTTTGTATCTTTCGGTCTTGCATCGGACCTGAAGAAGCCTCTCACTGAACACACTCTGTTGTTTGATCACTGTGTCGTGCAGAGGGTGAGAAGAGTCCTCCATCATCTTCATCAGCTTGTCCAGCATTCTTTTTTGTACAATCAGCTCCAGCGGCTCCAGAGATACTCCCAGCACAGATCCAGCTTTCCTGATCAGTTTGTTGATTCTCTTCAAGTCTCTGGTTCTGATGCTGCTGCCCCAGCAGATGGCTGCAAAGCTGATTGCACTTTCCACAACAGACCTATAGAAGATTTGCAACATCTTGGTGCAGACATTAAAAGATCTCAGCTTCCTTAAGAAGTAGAGTCTGCTCTGACCTTTCTTGTAGATGTATTCTGTGTTGCATTTCCACTCTAGTCTGTTGTCCAGCTGAACTCCAAGGTACTTGTATTCCTCCACCACCTCCACCTCCTCTCCTAGGATGGAAATACTGCTGTGTTGATTCTTTCTCCTCCTGAAGTCAACAATCATCTCCTTAGTTTTGCTGCTATTTAAAACGAGACGATTGTTACCGCACCATTTCACAAACTGACTGACCAGTTCTCTATACTCAGCTTCTTGTCCCTCACTGATGCACCCAACAACTGCAGAGTCATCAGAGTATTTCTGCAGATGACAGGACTCAGAGTTGTACTGGAAGTCAGAGGTGTACATCGTGAAGAGAAATGGTGAGAGTACAGTTCCTTGTGGCGCTCCAGTGCTGCTGACCTCCATCTCAGACACACAACCCCCCAGTCTCACAAACTGTGGTCTGTTTGTGAGGTAGCCATAAATCCAGGAGGTTGTGGAGGAATCCACCTGGAATTTATGGAGCTTCTCACATAACAAAGCAGGCTGAATTGTGTTAAAAGCACTTGAGAAGTCAAAGAACATGACCCTCAAAGTGCTGCCTGATTGGTCCAGATGAGAGTGTGCTCTGTGAAGCAGGTAGATGATGGCATCTTCAACCTCAAGCCCATTACGGTATGCAAACTGTAATGGGTCCTGAAAGATGCTGACCTGCTTGTTGAGGTGAGCCAGTAAGAGTCTCTCCAGGACTTTCATGACGTGAGATGTCAGGGCAACTGGTCTGTAGTCGTTTGGTTCAGCTGGTTGTGTTTTTTTTTTTAAAACCCAAACATAAAGGTAATCACCTGCAGAAGGTCCATATCGGGGATAACGTGAGTCAGCTCGAGCACACGATGGGGCGGGAAAGATGTGCAGAAAGGACGGAGTTTGTTTACTTTTTTTTCTTCCCCCGGAAAGACAACTCGCTGTGCGCAGGCTCAACTCATTTAACCTGATTGAGTGCTTGGTGCATGTGTACTCATGGCATGATCAGATCATTTCAGTTAGTGTCCATGTCAACAGGGATTTGGGAATTCCGATCAACCAAGATTTTAATCAGATTGGGGAAATTTGGCACATGTAAACGTAGCTACTGATCAGAGAGGTTTCTCTCAAAACCATTTTGTTCCAAGTAATCATTCAAGAGTTTGTACCAGTTTCGACCAGACTGTTTTAAGCCATACAGAGATTTCTTCAACTTGTATACAAACCTCTTTTCTGATCCAGTTTGTTCAGAACCCTCAGGTTGATCTATGAATATTTCTTCCTCTATGGGTGCATGCAAGTATGCTGTTTTCACGTCCATTTGGTGTATAGCAAAATCATTCTGAGCTGCTATCTGCATAAGAGCATGCACAGATGTGATGTTAGCTGTTGGTGCAAATGTTTCGTGGTAGTCTATTCCTTCTGTCTGGCTGTAACTTTTTGCCACATATCTGGCTTTAAACATTTTTCCTTGGTCATTTTCTTTTAATGCATAAACCCATTTTCCACCTACAGTGGTTCTACCTTCAGGTAATGTAGTCAGTTCAAATGTCTCATTTTCTTTGAGGGAGTTAATTTCTTCTGCCATAGCTCGCTCCCAGCTGGCTGCCTCTGGTGACACCAGGGCCTCTTTATAAGTTTGGGGGATCCCAGATGCTGCCCTGTAACCATAATCGACACTTACTGATGTTACATTTTGCTCATCATTACAGTTTGATGTGTAATCCTCCAAATATTTTGGAGGTTTTGTTTCTCTTTTTGGATACCGTCCATGCTGGGTTTGTTGTTCAGTCTGTGTCGTTTCTACTGTATCATCATTAAGTTTATCTGCATTTTCTTCGCAGTCCTGGACTTGTTCATCATTTTCATTCTGGTTTTTGGGTATTTTGTAGTTGTACATTTGTCTCTCTGTGTCATGCACTTCAGTTTGTGTTTCTTGTTCAGTTTGTTCAACTAGCCTCTTTTTGATAAACTTTATCAGTCTATGCTTTGACACTTTTCCTGTGTGGGTGTTATAAACCAGGTAAGCTGGGCTATTTTTACTATAACCCACAAATATAGCTTTTTCACACCTGGGATCGAGCTTCTTATGATCGTGAGTGTAGGCATAACACTCAGATCCAAATATCCATAGTTTTGACAGGTCTGGTCTTTTACCTGTTAACATCTGGTATGGTGTACTCTTAGTTCTGTTGTTGTAGCACCTATTTCGAATGTGAGCAGCATTTTGGATGGCATAAGGCCAGAGTGCTTTAGGTAGTCCCTTTTCTAACAACAGGCACCTACCCATTTCAAATAGAGTTCTCCATTGTCTCTCAGCCGTGCCATTTTGATGAGGGAAATATGGCGCAGATGTTTCATGTTTTATACCTTTTTCTCTTAAAAGTGTTTGAAAGGCACTGCTCATGAATTCAGTGCCATTATCTGATCTGATGCATTTAACAAAGCCATAAGGTGCACAGTCCGCCAAAAACTTTTCTGTTGCCATAGTGGCTTCACTTTTGTGTTTTAAGAAATATACCGACACTGCTCCTGAAAAATCGTCTGTGAATGATATAGCATACTTATGGCCACTTTGACTGGTTGGCTCAATGGGTCCTGATAAATCAGTATGCACCAATTCCAGAGGTTCACTGGCTTTTGGGTCACTTTTTCTGTTTCGGTTATTGGTGAATTTTCCCTCTGCACACATTACATTCTAGTTTAGTATCTCCTATGATTTTCATTCCTTCTACCACTTCTGGTAGCTTTAGCACATCACTGACATTGCAATGTCCTAAGATCTCATGCCACGTCTTTACATCACATGTTAGATTTGCATTGTCACAAGATGTCATTTCACTGAATGAATCATCATTGTTTACCGTTTTCAAGTAGTAGAGTCTGTTGTATTCTTGCAAACACAGTCCCATCCGTGTGGATAAGTTCGTTGTGTTCCCTTTTGAAGATCACCTGTGCTCCATGGGTTGTAGCTGCTTTCACTGAAAATATGCTCTAGGGGTAAGATGGGATGAAGAGAGCATCCTTCAGTGTGACAGTGGTCCAGCTTCCTTGTGTGTCCTGTAGGGTGACGTTGGCATCCCCTCTCTTTAGTGCCACGTTGTTGGTCCTGGATCCATCGGCAAGTTCCATGAAGTGCTTCTCTGGATCAAATGTCTTGTCAAAATGTGTGAATTTACTCTTGTTTGTGATAATATGTGAGGTAGCTCCACAATCCACCATTAATCTTTCATTCATCATGTCTGCTGGTAAAAGTCTGTTGCTGACTTTGAACACAAAGGTTTGCTCTTCTTTCTGATCTTCTCGTCTTTCCGCTGTCTGTTTGGCTTCATCCTTGTATTTATTTTTTCTCCTGCATGTCTCGTCACTGTGCGTTGAACTTCTGTGATAGGTGCACCACTTTAGGACAGCTTTTTGTCGGCAGTCTTTGGCGATGTGTCCGCGGTTACCACATTCATAACATTTGATCGAGGTAAGGTCAACTTTCATCACATTGTTTGCTTTTGGTTTATTTTCAAATCGCTCTGTCTCTTCATAGCTTCGCAGGTTACTCTTAAACTGCGTGAACGTTATGTCTTCCTTGCTTTGAGCTGTGTGAATGGCGAAAGGCTTGTACGTTTCTGGGAGCCCCTTTAAAATCATGGCGATAATGACGCCATCACTAATAATCTCTTTAGCATTTATCAAGGCAGTTACGGCTTTCTCAGCCCGTAAAATTTAGTCAGTCACTGGTTCATCTGGTCTCTTTTGAAGGGATGTGAGTTCGATATACAGCTTGATGATTCTGGGTTTTCCCTGACTGGCGTAGTGGTTCCGTAAAATCTGCAGTGCTTTTCTACCGTCGTCGGCGGCATTCCGCATGACCAGGGATAAGCTTTTGTCGTCAAGGAATTGGATGAGTTCTGCATAGCATTCGGCGTTTTTGTTAGCATCGGGGTCGGTGGTTGAAAGTATAACATCTTTAAGGCCTATGATACGTAGATGGCCGAGGAATTTTACTTCTCAAATATTTTCGTCTCCGCTAAACACCAACCTTTGCCACCTTCCACCAGTATCGCGCCTGGGCCCATAACCTGTTGCTCTCGTAGCATTCTCTGCTTCTTCTGACATGATGTGAACATGACAGGAAAACGATATCCTTTTTCTTCTCTTTATTTTTTCACTTCGTGCATAAGAACTTTACACCGACATGTTGTTTCTCATTGTGTTTTCAAGCGGGCAAAGGAAATGAGGTAACAGGAGGAAGTACATTACTCGTGGCCTTCAACATAATGGCTCTTTTACAAAGTACAAAATAAAAGTGCATGGAGACTGGTAAAACATAAGATATACAAAAACAAAAGAGCATATGAGAACACAAATCTAACAACTGAGCTAAACTGAAGCCAGGAACAACAAACCCTTCCTCTAAACAAACTTAAATCAAGGCTTTTATCTCCTCAGCAGAAGTTATGTGACTGCACAGACGCAGCAGCAGCAGCAGATGATGATGAAGAGGAGAGCTGCTTATCGATCAGCTGATTGGTTGCTCTTGAAACATCACTATTGCGTTTAGTTTGACATGTTGTTTCGTGTGTGTGTGGTGTCTGTACCTGTGGGCTGTGCCTCTGGAGCTCCTCTGCAGCTGAAAGCAACCCGCTTTCCTTTAAATGACGGTAAATCAGCTGGTTCAGCTCCAGCTGTGATGCGTTCACTGACATGTTCGATCCCAATAAAAATAAACACGCAGGAGTCCACGGAGGAGAAGTTTCATGTTAACATTTGCCACATGGTGCACAAACTTACTAAAACTGAAACCCGCATGTTCAACTCCGACTCAGGATGTAATTCTTTTCACTACCGCAATGCATTATGGGAGATGAAGTTCTCCCCTCTTACCGCTCTCTGTTTCAAGACTCCGTTTCTGTAACAGGGATAAAAATGTAATAAAGTAATTTAAAAACAACAACACCTCAGCAATATGTATGAACTTCATTAAGGAGGGAATACTTTTTTTTACAGTTATTTTATTTGACTCGGTAAAAGAATCGGGGCTTTTTAATAAAACATGATTCTTGAATCATTTGCAAGTTTTAAAAAAGGATTTTGAACATTTGTGATACAAATTAATTTCAACAGCTGGATTTGAATATGGAAAAAAAAATTGGATATGAAACTGATGTGACAGATTTGATTTAAAAAAGTCATACTTTGCTTATTTTAGAGTGACATTTTGTGCCAGACACAAGGCCTGAGCATCTCGTTCAGTTTGTGTGTGTTGAAATAAGGAAAAGAGAAAGATCCGATTTTTGGTTTCCAAAAAAAAAAAAAAAAAAATCATAAATTCAAGAAAAGGAAATTCCCTCCTTGAGTCTGAATAATGACTTGATATAAATCAACTTAAATTCTTCTTTTCAGTGAACTTTCACACTTTCTAAGGCTTTTCCAGTTGCATTACGTCATTGTTGAAATTCTGCTAGTTTTTTGTGATTTTATGTAGATTTTTAATATTCCAACTATATGAAACAATAAGAAAAATTGATTTGAATTGTGACAGAAAGTACACGATGGAAAGAGTTGTTTTTAGGAAAACAGCAAACACTTTTATTTCAGTGCAGGATGGCGTGATAATAATAAATCAAATAAATAACAGTTAAAAACCATTTTGTGAGTCAGAAGCTGAAAAGTCCCTCATAACCACACATCTGAGAGACTGATTGTGGATGTAATACAGAAGTTAAGAACACATTCTATCTTTATCTCTTCAGGCGATCTAAAGTTAAAGGTGGCACATTTCTTGAGTACCATACATGTGAGGCCCACCATCAACCTGTGGCACATACTTGAGGAAATAAACGGACCTAGACCTAAGTTTTAAAATAAAACTTCCTCCTGTTGCCTCGTGTTTCAGCTCTGTTGTGTCTTTAGATGTCTTGACTCAGCTTTCCTCTTTGTGTTATAAAATCATTCTCCGTTCATGCAGCCAGACAATCAACAAACTATCCAATCACACAGGTTAATCAGAGAGCTGCCAGGAAGGTCAGTCTCCTGTCTCTCAGGTGTGTTTGGATAAAAACGAAGCTCTGAATTTATTTTTTTCTGATCGGTTTTGGAAGAAAATGAAAGCAGTCGAGCGTGAAGGGCTGTCGGGTTTGAAAAGCTGGTGGTGAAACCTAGGGTCAAATTAGAGAAGAGTAAGCAGAGAGTCCAGAGCTGAAAGAGCTCCATTCATCAGGGAAACCAGGAAAGAAAAACAGTGTGGATTCCAAACTTAACGTTGGTCCTCGGCAGATCTCATTTGATTTCACCGCCGTCCACAGCCCCTTAAATACTGACAAACACATACACGTACAATCGGTCTGAGCTGACAGGATAGTAATGAAGCAGACTTAGTTCCTATTCTCAGAGTGTGGAAAGGACAAACCACCAAGTTTTATAGAGGAATAACTATTTGTACAAAGCAAAATATAGTGTTTTCTGATTTTAATTTCTCTCTAAATATAGTTAAATAAATAGCTGGATGTTTTAAGCAGATGTTAGAAGAGAAGAAGCTTAAATAACTAAACATGATTAAGTTTAAGGAAAAGGAAGATCAACACCTTCACTTTAAGTTGTTTGTAAATGGAAATCTGTTTGACAGGAAATAAATCTGCTTCACATTCCATGTGTTTAATGGCTCACACCTGTGCTGTAGCTCACTGTTAAAGGTGTCGGTGCACTTTGGACCAGAACCCGGGTTGAATAGGGTGAATATGGAACAATTTCATAAAAAGCTATATTTTAATAAAATAATACCTCCAAGCCACGTGGTGTTTAGAGGGGTGCAGAATGAAGGTACAGTTTGTCCTTTGAAAATTAAATTTGAATTAAAATATAATAAAATATTGATTTTGACGGGCATGATGTTGGCATTATGTTTACATCTACCAGCCAATAGCTGGCAGAGTAGCAGGTACCTTTGTGGGTTGCTTAATACAGTAAATAGTCCGAGGCTGGTACTGTGGAACATGGCAGAGTCGGCCAGTCAAGCAGCTGCTTCAGAGCCCCGGAGATTGTTTTTATCTTTGTCAGAAGAGGAGTGACCAGAGAAGATCAAAAACCAGAGTGAGTTTAGGTGAAGCTACAATAGATGGACCCAAATAAAAAAAAATCACGGCATCAAAACACATGAGAAAATGTCAAATCTAGCATCCCGACGGCTGGAAACCTTGTTCTGTTGCAACTACAACATCCACACACTAGATGGCACTATGGTGTTCATGTTCCATATCCAGCCTTTAACTGTGTAACAGATGTGGTTTGAGGTCAAGTTAATGATGAGTTCACAAAGACTCACAAGCACTAAAAAGCTTAGCGAAGCAGGTTTTTAACCTGTTTGATTCTGAAAAAATTATAGCTTCTTCTCTTTTTTTGTTACTGTAAGTCAGAAATGCAAAATCGACATCATGACTGTCATATTTGGTTCCTTCTTTATCATGTAATGTGAACAGGCTGCTTGTATGGAGCTTCCAGAATCATAAATCCTTGCATTGTTATTTTCTTAGACTCTTCTGAATTTGAAGAAGGAGTAGGGAATAGGAGGGATGGTTATTAAATTAGTAACAGGTGGGTTGATTAGCAGAGGCAGAGCAGGTGTGAGAGGAAAGTTTAGGGTGATGAAAACTGAGGGAAGCAATAAGCAACTAGGACGAAAGAGTAACAAGAATTTTAAGAAAGAAAATTAGAACAATGTCTATAAAAACCTAAAACAGACAGACAGATTCTCCATCCATGTTCAAGTCATGTCCAGCGCCTGTATTTACTTTTGTTAAGTCTTATTTAAAGGTCTTATATCATGTTATTTTACTGCTTTCAACACATGATAAAATGTTACTGTTGGTGTAATCTAGTCTTCATTTGTCTTAAAATATAACTTTATATTCTCCGGTTATTCTTCGACCCGAAAGTAAGATGCTCAGTTTACCTAAAACCCTGTCTCCCTCTGAGTGTCGCCTATTTTATGATGTAACCTTGAGCTAAAGTCTGTAACTCTTGCAGCCAAAACGATGCTGCATCTCGCTTCGGACTCTTGCAGCTCAAACCTGTGAAAAAGGGAGTGTGTGTGTTTAATCTGCAGGGGCATCGCGGACACGCCGGGCAGGTCCTGGTGTAACATTGTTTCATCACTATGTTACAGTCAGTCGTTTTCTAGGAGAGAGTGAAGCAGCTGCTCAGAGTGCATGATTCAGGAGGATTACTGAGAAATGCATGAATTAAGCCAAATCCACTCTGGGGATTTTTAAATAAGGAAATAGCAACACAAAATGGTTAAAAGCTCCAAAAAGTTGATTTTGCATAATATACCTTTAAGTAAAACCTATTTTTGGGATTTTACCCACCTGTCTGCTCCTACCCGCCTGTGTTTGGGTCCTGCACCACAGCCTCGCCTGTTTATGACAGTCTGTTACATAATGGTTTTGATTACTGAGAGTAAAAACAAGATCTGAATCAGGATGGATAGTCTTTATCAGCCCTACATCACCTGCCTGATGGTAGCAGCTAACAGTTTATCACCAGCGTGGGAGGACGTCTTTATGGCTGGTAGTGAAACGTGGTAATATTGTTGTATGTCTCTTCATGCATGTCCCTTTGCTTGTGTAATCTTTGGGGCCTCTTTGAACCAACAGCACTTTGGGTTCTGACTACTGTTGTGGACTTCTGCCTCTTAGAGCCCGTTCTTCTGCTGCTATGATCACAACCTTCATATGGCTCTGAGTCTATTCTGCCCATTGGTTGAATATATTCCAGCTTATTTTGGCATTTCTACCAGAAATTTGGTCCTAATGTTGCACCTTTTCATGAACTGTTTTAGAGAACTTGATAGAAGATTTGAAAATGAAACACTGAGACAAGGAAACCATTGTGCACAAGAAAGGGAACAAGCTGAACAGACAGACATGATGTAAAGGTTTAGGTTTGGTGTTGGCTCACAGGAGAATAAAAACACTTCAATCCAGACTCATTCAGATTAGTAAAGTGGGGTTGGAGGGGGGGGGGTAACGTGCAGCCTTACGGGCAAGGACCCCTCCATTAAAAAGAAGGTAGTGTTCATATTGCAGGGGAGCAGCTGTATTCAGTAACATTAACTCTGCGTTAGGCCAAAACTAACATCTGGTGTAGACCAACACAGAGTGGCAGCAGGAACACCCCGGCAATTTCAAATCCCCTTGAAGTGATTATTGCATTTCACTCCAGTGAGCTTGTTTAAGGGACCTGAAAAAAAAAACAAATCAACATGGAGGGAATGTTTCTGCTTTTGAGGAAATTCTGCATGATAATATTTTTTAAAGGTAATTATGTTTTTAGTGTTACAGTAAATGAGTGTTTGGAATTAGTTTATGGAACTTATTCTCAATCTTAATCTGGAGAAGAAGTTCAAATGTTAACACCATCACCAGCATGATCAGCTGATATTATTTCACAAGTGAATTTCCTGCGACTTTTATGCTGTTATAATGAAACACCTGAGGTGTACAGGAACATCAATTAGGAAACATATTTTCAGTCTTAGAGGCAAAACCAACAAATACTTCTAAAAACACAACATAAATTTAGCATATAAAGGTAATTGAAACTCTGGGGTTCATAGTGCGATCAGTCCAACCAGAAACACTGACATTAAAACATCCTCAGTTATAGAATATATTAATTGTAAAACTATTTTGGCAACATGACTAATAAAATGAGCAGGATGTTCATGTTTGTGTGTCTTCAGACAGCTGTTTGCTGTGGTGTTGTGCATGAGCTGAGTTGTTGTTGACTCATCAAATTGCTTTGGTTAACAGTTCAGTCACAACTCGTTAATGTGGTTTCCCAAAGACTGAGAGTATATTTAACTGAAAACCACTCAAATACATTAACTCTGTCCTGCTTATTTATTAGCTGCTAAACTGACTTCAACCTTAATGACCCAGTATCATCTTCACTCTAAATTACTGCACAATTTCTAGGACTTTTTATTTTTTGCAAGGAGTTTTTAACCTGTTTTTAGATGTCAGATGTCAATGTACATGAATAAAAATTATGATATAAAAGGTAAAGTGCACATTGGTCTTTTTTCCCAGGTTTGACTGACCATACCATACCATACCATACCATACCATACCATACCATACCATACCATACCATACCATACCATACCATACCATACCATACACCATATACCATACCATACCATACCATACCATATACCATATACCATATACCATATACCATATACCATACACCATATACCATATACCATACACCATACACCATATACCATACCATACCATACCATACCATACCATACCATACCATACCATACCATACCATACCATACCATACCATACCATACCATACCATACCATACCATACCATACCATACCATCTTAAACTCATAAGCCTCAAACTGCATTGCAGCTGCTGGTAAAACATGTTTGCCCGCGATTACTCTATTGGGTTTAAGTTCATACCTCGATTTGCTTCCCCACAGGTTCTAATATCAACACCTCCATGTAGAGAAGTTTTATACCATCCAGTGTGTTTACCAGTTCCTGTCTTCAACAGATCAGTTATTTTGTGTGCAGACCACATTTCACCTCAGTAACCTCTCGGCACTAGAACAGTTTTGCAATCCTATACCGAACGTATCAAAATAGAAACTATTTGTACCACTTATGCAAAACTGTCCAAAAATATACATCTGATATTTGCCCAAGACAGACATGGAGCATCAGAACTTAGAAACAAGAGCTGAATGTGATATTTGCCATTTTGATGCATGTTTTACTTCCTGTCTGGCAGGCAGCTTTTTTGGATGGTTTACATAGATGTTGCTGACCGAGTGATAAAAATACATCTTGATTCATTTCTCAGAATGTTTGAGCGTATTCATCTCATTGCTTTCCCACTACAACCCTGCTATCTGGTGTATTTATCTGATGTCTTCCATCTTCTGTGGTACCGTTCTCTTACAATGTTCACACATATCTCTTCCAATGGATTGAAGGCCAACAAATAAAACAAATAACATTTATAGTGTCATAATTGTCAAAAGTTGGACTCAGAATGTAAATTTCAGGGTCGGCATATGATTGTTTTTAAGAACTAATCATAAGTTTAGTTGAATTACTTTATAGTATAGTTTGAAATGCTGGCACGGGCTGCACAGTGATGGAGTTGGTAGCACTGTTGTCTTGCAGCAAGAAGGTCCTAGGTTTGAAACCAGACCAGGACCTGTCTGCGTACATGTTCCCTTTGTGCATGTGTGCTTTTTTTCTAGGGACTCTGGTTTCCACAAACCAAAAATATGCATGACCGGTTAAGTGGCAACTCTAAATTGGCCTTAGTTGGGTGTATGAATGGTTGTCTCTTCCTATATGGCTCTATTATGGACTGGTGTCCTGCCCGGGGTGTAACTCTGCCTCTTGTTCACTGACCACTGCAGATGGGCTGCAGATGCCTGCAATCTGGAACAGGCAAGAAAAACAACAACTGACATTGGCATAAAAAGAAGGAGGTGATACATAATGTTTACTGACATGACTTATGTGATTGCCCACTTTTCAGTGTGTAATCTGACTATAAAATCTCTCATGTTTTATGTCATATGACTATACAAAAGTAAGAGCAGGGAACAAGGAGAATTTGGTGGAAGCTGCATTTACCTGTAAGGAATTCTGATTCCAGAGTTTAAAGATAAAATCTACTAATCTTTGTTGCCTTCCTTCCAACACACAAATACTCAGTTTTCTCTCTCTCAAAGTGAATCTACAGTACAGAGACTTTCTGCTGTGGCGTAAACCCTCCACTCATGAGCTGCGGCTGAATCTGTGCAGTCCTGTTGCTTTCAGGTAACCCCTCGAGATGGTTTGTAAAGTGCTTTTTGTTCGTTTTCTTGGAGATGTTATCAACCTCTGGGAAATCTGCGATTTCTCTCTTCAGGTTAGCAGAACTCATAAAACAGCAGGAATAGTAGGAAAGTGTTTGCGACTGCTGTGGAGTGGAGTGGCGAACAGTGTCCGTGATTGTAACTTTCGGGGCCCCTCGGCCGCTCGGAGACTCAAATCTCCCCCCAGCATGTATTTTGTGAGGGAGGGTCTCTTCCTGTAGATCTTCAGACCAGCACAGCAACACTTAATCAGAGGAGAACGTGTGTTCTATGTAATTTATACAGAAAATAGAAGATTACACAAATCAGATGAAAGGAACATGATGAAACAACAGAATCACAATCAGTCAATCAACATGTTTGCAGAACTGTTTAAATTTAGCACCAATTCCCACTAATGCTAGATTTAAACTCAGTATTAACACCTGGATGTAGCAGCATTACCTCTGTGTGAGTTTCTAGAGACGTGGGGGATGTTGTTATTTCAGTGGGCCAGTGAGGCAAATGGGTGGGGTTAATTAGACCTCTCAGAAAAGTGCAATGCTTTCATTTAGGCTGACACAGTTGGGAGAGTCAGTGTGGATAGAGGTGTAGCTTGGATTGTTCAACTTTAACTGTAGTGTACCACAAGTTCTGATTACAACATCTGATGAAAGGATATTTTTCTCTCAGCAAAATGTTTTGCTGACAAAACACTAGTAGGTTTGACTGATTTGGTCTCACAGGAACCATGGCAACGACAGCTCTGACCGGTTTTTCCATGATGAGCCTGCTCAGCCTCGGGTACCTGACCTGGGATCTGATGAGCCCTAACCAGGTGGAAAATGAGCCTGACCAAACCTTTCTTGACAGATCTCCTGTCCCACAACCTCCTCACATAATCTTTATCATGACAGATGACCAGGGCTTCAACGACATCGGATATCACAGCTCCGACATTAAGACGCCGGTGTTGGATAAACTCGCTGCAGATGGAGTGAAGCTGGAGAATTATTACGTCCAACCCATTTGCACCCCGTCCAGAAGTCAGTTCATCACCGGCAGGTAGAATCTTCAGTTATAATTAGGATTGCTTTTACTTTTCTGTTGGAAGCAGACATAAACATTAATACATTTGAAGTTATGTCATTTAAATTAAATAAAAAGGTATATATTTACTTTAAAACAATCACTTTGGATAATGAAAAAAAAAATGGAAAAAATGATCCTTGAATTGTTTTTTGAATCTTGATATTTGTATCACATTTTCCTGAAAAAAAAAAGACAAGATGTCAAATATTGCTCAATCACTTGAATCAGGGGTTCAAATGCACATTTTAAGGGTTGACAACAGAGTAAAAGCATTTTAAAATTATTTCTGTATTTGTCTGATAGCTGATGAAGGAAATTAAGAATTTGATGTGGGACTGTTTTAGTTTTTGACTTCAGGCTGTTGAATTCTACTGCAAATAAAACCAGGCCACAAAAAACAGAGAAACACGTGAAAGTATCATGTTTTTAGGAAACACAAAATGTCATATGCCATATTTTAGAATATTTTTATTTATTAGTTTGTTTGACATAAAACTTTTTAGTTAAAAGAAAGAGAACTGATTGTCCTTCATTGTATGTTTCATCTCACGTCTACAATGCTTATAAACAAACTTTATACATCACTGTTTCATAGTAATTATATACGTTTTCTTCATTGTTTTGTTCCCAATCTTCAATTTCACAGATATCAAATTCACACTGGTCTCCAGCACTCCATCATCCGTCCCCGTCAGCCCAACTGTCTGCCCTTTGACCAGGTCACTCTCCCTCAGAGGCTTCAGGAGCTCGGCTACTCCACCCACATGGTCGGCAAATGGCACCTGGGCTTCTACAAAAAGGAGTGTTTACCCACTCGCCGTGGCTTCGACACTTACTTTGGCTCCCTGACAGGAAGTGTGGACTACTACACCTACAATTCCTGTGATGGCCCCGGACTCTGCGGCTTTGACCTCCATCAGGGGGAGTCAGTCGCCTGGGATCACAGGGGAAAATACTCCACCCATCTGTACACGCAGAGAGTCCGCAAAATCCTGGCAACTCACAATCCTCGGTCGCAGCCACTCTTCATCTTCCTCTCGTTCCAAGCTGTTCACACGCCTTTACAATCTCCTCAGGAGTACATCTACCCATACCGCGGGCTGGAGAATGTTTCACGTAGACGGTATGCTGCAATGGTCTCGACCGTAGATGAAGCAGTTCGGAATATAACATACGCTCTACGCAAATATGGATACTACCAGAACAGTGTTCTTATTTTCTCCACTGATAATGGTGGTCAACCTCTGTCTGGTGGCAATAACTGGCCTCTTAGAGGACGTAAAGGCACCTACTGGGAGGGGGGTGTCCGGGGTCTGGGATTTGTCCACAGCCCTCTGTTAAGGAAGAAGAGGAGGGTGAGCAAAGCATTGGTGCACATCACTGATTGGTACCCCACTTTGGTGGGATTAGCAGGTGGCAGTGAGTCCTTAACTGAGGGGCTGGATGGGTTTAATGTCTGGAAGGCCATCAGTGATGGTAAAGAGTCGCCCAGATGGGAGATCCTCCATAACATCGACCCTTTGTACAACCATGCAAGAAGTGGCTCCCTGCAGAAAGGATATGGGATCTGGAACACTGCTGTTCAGGCCTCCATCAGAGCAGGAGACTGGAAACTCTTAACTGGAGACCCTGGTTACGGGGACTGGATACCACCTCAGATTCTTCCAAGTTTTCCCAACAGCTGGTGGAAACTGGAACGCCACACTAAACCACACAAATCAGTCTGGCTCTTTAACATCTCCCAGGACCCCAATGAACATGTGGATTTGTCTGAGCAGAGACCAGATGTTGTGAAAGAGCTCTTAGCCAGACTGGTGTTCTACAACCGGACTGCAGTTCCAGTAAGGTACCCGTTAGAGGACCCGCGGGCTGATCCCCAGCTGAACGGTGGTGCTTGGGGCCCCTGGCTGGGAGACGAGGATGAGGAATTCTGGGATAGAGTTTATGTGAAAAAGAACAAGGAGTGGAAACAGAAGTTTAAAAGCAGGTCGTTTTTTAGAAGACTCAATACGAGGACCATGTCAAACAGGATATAGAAACAATCAAACCGTTACACGCAGGTGGATTCTGTTCAATAAAAGAACATTTAAATTTGCATGTTTCACTGAAAGAACAATGTTCCTGTGAAACTGAGCAGCAGGGGACTGCAGGTGAATCTTCACTTTATCGAGAACCCTTAAAAATATGTTTTTCCTAAAACTAATCTAATTGCAACAATAATATAAAAATGAAGATGTGTAGATGTATGGCAATGTTATGTGCGCTGATTAATCAAAGAATGATTTTGAAGTTTACTCTTTTGAATATTTCGGAAAAATTGGATGTAAGCAGCATATTTCTTCTGCCTTTGCAAGACTGCTGCTAACCTCTTGTTATAAATAATAAGATTCTAAAATAAACAATGACGGGGGGGGATCAGAGGAATCAACCAACACTACAACTGTGGACTCTTTCATTATGACCCAGACAAATGCTAAATTGATAGCGATCACCACACAATGCATGCTGGGTAAGTTTGAATCTTTTAAAGTCAACAGTTTCTACTTTTCCTTGAGGTACAAGGTGTGTCTGGTCCTCAACCAATCTAAACGTTTTTACTTTTAAATATTGTCCCAGAGGTATGATGTTACTAGATATCTTCAAATTTTGTTGATTCTATTGTATTAGGATTTTTTTTCTCTGATATTAAAGGTTCATTCTGTTCTACACATTAAATGTGCGATTCAATTTAATTCTGTTTATTTAATGGTGCCAGTTTACAACTAAAATCATCTCAATGCTGTGACCGATATTTTGACTTGAATCATATAAGATATAAGACCTGAAATGTGCTTCACCAAACTATTGATCAGGACATCAAACTGACAGCTGGGTCATATTTACTATGAAAGTTACTCTTTTCTTCATAGTAAATCGAAAACTGATTTACAAATATGAGATTTCTTTTCCTCTATTGAATCTGAATTAGATCGAATGGGATGTGAATGTCACTGTCACTTTTTCTCTGAACCAAATAATACTGAAAACTACTTGGCTTGATTTAAGATGTTGTGGCTGCAGCGGCTTCCTACTTTTTATGGGCTCTACAGACATGCGTGACACTTGGTTCATCTTTAATGAGGCTTTCATATGTCTTTTCCTGTTCCTGTCGGTAGTAAAAATGCACTATGACAAAAACCCCTTCAGAAGATTGTTGATGTTGTGAAGCTTCACTAATCAACAAGGCCAGGCCCTGGTCTTGTCCCGCATCGACTACTGCAACTCATTGCTGGCCGGTCTTCCAGCATCCTCGGTTAAACCTCTGCAGATGATTCAGAATGCAGCAGCACGTCTGGTCTTCAACCAGCCCAAAAGGGCTCATGTCACCCCGCTGCTTATTTCTCTGCACTGGCTTCCAGTTGCAGCACGCATCAAATTCAAAGCTCTGCTTCTGGCTTACCAGACTCTAACACACACAGCTCCTACTTACCTTCACTCCTTCATCCGGAGCTACATTCCCACTAGTCAGCTACGCTCAGCTGCTGAAAGACGCCTAGCGCTTCCACCACAACGTGGCATGAGATCATGTTCCAAACTCTTCTCCTCTGTTGTCCCCCGATGGTGGAATGACCTACCAAACTCGGTCCGATCCTCAGAGTCGGCACCTACTTTTAAGAGCAGACTTAAGACTCACCTCTTTAAAGAACACTTTCAGTCTTAAGGAGGAATTGATTTATGATTTATGATAGCGATTTGGGAGTTTATCTCTACAAAAAAACCCCCCAAAAAAACGCACTTGATGTATCAGCGTCGGAATTAAACTGGACTCCAAACAGTCCACCTCCTTTTATTGTTTCCTTCTCTTTGATTTCTTGCTTGTATGTTCTCTCAATGTAAGTCGCTTTGGATAAAAGCGTCTGCTAAATGACAGTAGTAGTAGTAGTAGTAGTAGTAGTAGTAGTAGTAGTAAGTAAAAGTTGGGCTAGAAATATGACTAATGATACAATGTCCAGAAGTCTGAGATTTGTATTAAAGCCAAAGCTGACAGAGATATTTTGGAAAAATAAAACAAAAAAAACTTTATTCCCCCGTAAGGTTTAAAAACGTACATTATTAAATATTTTACTTACATATTACTCAATATCTCTTCTGCAGCAGGTAGTTTTACACAACTTGTCAACACAAAGAGACACAGGAGAAATAAATAGAAAAGGGTGATGTGATTTTAATTTTTCAGCTGTTTGAATTGTAAAACTTCCTTCTTGTTTCAGTCTGAAAGTGTTTTGTTTTTTTTAGCCTGTCTGGGTGCCTTATTATGTCAGAGCAAATTTATTCTTACAACAGTCTGGCTGTAATTTACCCCTTCTGTTGTATGGTACATTTTATTTGTAAGGCATAACTGTATTTGGATTTGGAGGCAGTGCTGAGGGGGAACTTTACACACCCGGTCACTCTGATCGCTGTTCTGTGTTGCACAACATTCAACAACATCACAGAGTGGAGCCTGAGTCTTTGCTGCGGCTCAGCAACATATTTTTTGTCTCTTCCGCTTATATTTGAAGCTGCAATGGCTCGAAATTCATTTTACGTTTGCGCCTTTCTTGCGCCCTCAAGAGAATAGCGCCGTCAAACTCATTTGAATATTGCTTTTTGCGCCAGTTAACAATTGCGCAATCAGTCTTAATAGATCACCCGCAAACCAGGAACACTCCCTTGGTGCAAAATTTTTGCGGCCCACGCAATTTTGCAGTCTTTACTTGGAATATTGATAAATCAGGCCCGAAGAATTTACTGTCTGGGAACTGAAGAGCACTGTGGGCTCCCCACACCACTGAGGGGCTAAATTCCTGACTGGTCCCATGGCCTCTGCCTCCATCCCCACCGACCTGACTGGGACCAGCAACAAACGCAGCTCCCTGACTCCTCAAACCCGCCCCCAGCTGCCCCAGCAGGCAGAGATCAGCAGAGCCCAGTGCAGTGCCAGCCACAACCCCCCAGTCACCGACCCAGAACCAGAAAACCCCAGGGCTACCCTGACTCCATAGGGGCACCCACCCATCCTGGAAGTGACTGCCCCCCTCAGACCCCCTACTGGCAGCATCAGGACGCGATGCCCGAGCCCATCGCCATCAAGTCTGACAGTTTTAAATCAATCTTAAGGATGTTTGAAAGAAAATCACATTAAGACACATATTTCAGCTTATTAGAAAGACGAGATTATTATCATTAAGATCATTATAAAAGAGAATAAATCAAAAGGGAAAATATTTGACACTAAATTATCTCCCAATATTTAATTTTTATAACTATTTGAAGAATAATTATTTGAAACGGTGTCCCGTACTCTGAATTTAATGCACAACATACTAAACAGCTCTACATGTGCTTCATTTAATGGTTCATGTCTAATGTTATAGATATTGCTTATGTGAAGAGGGAAGAAAGACTCTTTCCCATATGCAAATTACATTTTTTCAGTTTATCTGACAATTGCCAGTTACTTTTGTCTGCAAAGAGAAGTAAGACTACTGATTTTAATTTACTTCCTGTTTTGCAGATATTTTAAAAATCCTTCCTCATGAGAGATTTCACTCTGTTTCTGGCTGCTGAGAAGCTAATCTGGATTTGTTTGAATTATTTTAGAGGTTAAACTAGATTACAGTAAAGTATGGAGCTGTTTCTTCTTCTTGTGGTGTTAGCTGGAGGAATTCATGATAAGATTGTCAAAATTCTCTCCAGAATTCTCATTGTACAATTTCTTTTTGGCTTTTTTACATGTTTTATATTTTTCCTATAGCGTCATCCGCGGTTCCTGAGACGAAATGTGATTGTAGAGTCCTCTGCTTTTCATGCACTCCTGAACTTGGAGGAACTGTGTACATCCGACTGATGACCAACGCCACCGGCTACATAGTAGTGTTTTCCAAGGTGCTTCCCAATGTAACAATGCCACTGTTACTTTTAAAGGATGGAATAGTGAAAATTCGGAAGGAATATCAAAACAGAACTGAATTTTACGTTGAAACTGGGACGTTCAAACTCAGTGATGTGAAGGAAAGCGACGCAGGAGAATACTCTCTGAAGGTCTTTACACCTCCAAGCATATTGAAACGAAGCTTAAGTTTCACTCTGGGTATCAAAGGCAAGTTACAACTCCTTCATCTGAAATAAACAATGTGCAGTAATCAAATATGACACATTTGGTTGATCATTAGTATCAAATTCTGAGCAAAAAGACAAAAGTACTAACTGTAAATACCAGTAAATACTTGACATTATTTAATTATTTAAATGTGTTTTTCCCCCCCGCAGATCATGGAAAATATTCCATCCGGATTCCGATAAGTGTTGAAGTGGGAGTTCCTCTGTTTGTGTTGGTAGTTGTTTGTGTTGTGATTTGTGTTATGAAGCCCTGGAGAAAGTCAGGTAAATCTTTATTAACTCTTTATTTATAAAAACACAAACAAAATCCTTCAGTACTCACATAATTCAGCTTTAAAGTTTTTATTTTTTTTCCTTTTCTCTCATGCAGGTTATCAGAGGATGAGCTGAGAATTCAGATCTTTGTGGTGAAAGTTGTTTAAAAGGATTTTAACTTGAGGAAACCAGATTCCTCCTCGAAAATCAACAACAAGCTGAAGTTTTAACAACTTTCTTTAAAAATCTTTTTATTCTGACAGTTTTAGACGCCTAATTTTGATTTAGATCAATCACACTGTTAAAATTAAACCAGTCTTATGTAAATCCTTGTATGCATTCGAATTTTTAAGAAACAATCTAATAATAAAGCATTTATTATATATTTCAGTCCAACTTACTGTTTAAAGAGAAAAGTTTAATTAACAGTCATATGAGTACTTTACTACTTTTGTTTTGTTTTATTCTCTTGTTAAAGATAAATGTTTATTGTACATCTGGAAATGAAAATAATTGTTAAATGCATTAAAATTTAATGATGATTTTTTTAAATATTCCACCCCAACTGTACATTATATGTAATAACAAAACATTTCTGCATAATCAATCTGATGAAATGAAGCTGCAAGTTTTTTTAAAGGAATAATTACAGTAAAACAAAAGTTGTTATTAACTCCCATCTAAATTTGGGATATTGATCATTTCATAAATAAAGATTTATTACTTAAAGATGATGTTCTCTCTGCAGGTTTTCTTCTTGTCAGAGGTTTTAGTTTTTGTGATGATCCAGACTGAGAATCAGGGTTCACTCAAATTAAAACACTGAACTTGTTTAAAGTTATTTAACTTGAATTTTAAACATGAAAATCATATTTAAATATGAGCAATCATTCCTTTCAGTTTACACACTGTCAAACTTAATCACATGAAACTAAAATTTTAGGTCTTTCTCAATAAATTTGAATTTAACGCACTGATGTCTCAAAACTTCCTCATCTGACCTTGAACCAGCAGAAGTTACAGTAGAGCTAAAATTAAATATGAAAAACTCAGTTGTTACTGAGGGGAACAAGTGAACTGAGAAAAGGACTTTATGTGGTCTTGTGTAACAGTTTTACTATAGTTCACTTTCTTTCAGCTCACTGATCATTTAACTCAGCGTGTGAAACAGAAAACTTTGAAGTGAAAGGAGATTTCAGCTTCAACAACACTGAAGCTGCTCACCTCGGTTTCAAAGCAGCAGGAAAGGCTGAAAGAATAAGAGATTAATCAAATTTTTGTCCTTCTGCTTTTATCATGTTGGTCAAAAAAGAAGATTTGTCTGCTGTGAACTAATCCTCAGATTTCCAAATGTTTCACATCAACACTCACCTCTAGAGGTCGACCATGAGCCGTTAAAGGTTTGTGACTGATGAGGTATGGGGAGGTTTCCCTCTGCTGGTTTTCAGTTGACTGTTCACCTCGACATGTTACTCAAGTACAAAAGGGTGTTCTTCCTGCAGCCAAAATCAACATGAGCTGGACTGAAACAATCATGTTGGATGTTAAAGTAAACGATATGAAGAACCTCAACAAAACCTCTCCTGCTAACATCAGTACTGATGACTGACAGCTGGATTTTAGTTGCAGAATATTTTGAGAAATTGATTTATTTGTCTCAGCAAGAATTATTGTAAAATTTGCTATTATTATATCATTTGCTCTTACTGTGTGTGTGTGTGTGTTCTTGTTTTTCTACCCTACTGAGGACCAGTCACTGGAACGACAGATGGTCCATGCCTGTGTCGAATCCACTAACTTGACGTGGAAATGAGAGCTATTACTCTAGCAAACTGGCAATTAAATACTTAATTAATTACCTCCACCGGCCGCCAGGTGGCAGCGGGGGATGTTATGTTTTCATCAGGGTTTGTCAACAAGATAACTAACTCAAAAACTCCTGAAT
The DNA here is from genome assembly GCA_006937955.1 of Pachypanchax playfairii. Classification (NCBI taxonomy): domain Eukaryota; kingdom Metazoa; phylum Chordata; class Actinopteri; order Cyprinodontiformes; family Aplocheilidae; genus Pachypanchax; species Pachypanchax playfairii. Next base: position 2,411,059 of record SSNP01000056.1, on the reverse strand, counting down.
GGATTTTGATGACATTTTCAGAATATGTCAGAAATGGTACAATCGATTAGATTTTGGTGGTGATCTGGATCACCGTCTGTGATTTGGAGAAATTTATTCCTCAATCCAGACAGAGTGCTTTTTAGTTCATTAATCTATTAATGGGGGCTTGTGCACCCCAAACAGATTTCGCTCTGGACGTCGCCCATAACAAAAACCAGCCATGATTTAGTGATTATTGAATCCTCCCTCATCAGTGTCACAGGAAATGCTGCTGCACAGCTTTTAATTGTATTAATAAAATGTGTCTCTTATTCTAGCCTTTCTTCACCTTTTCACTTCTTTCTGCCAGTTATGTTTAGGGTTTATTTGGTTTTATGTCCCCACATGGCCTTGTTTTAAGTTAGTTACTCAAACTGACTTTATGCTGGTTTTCATTTATGTGATAGCACTATTTTAATAATGTTTTATCTCTTTTATGCATTTTCTCTTTATGTTTCGAGTACTCTTATATTTGTCATTTGTGTCTTTGATTGAAGTTTCCTCTGAGAAATTTGGTTTGCTGCAGATTTAAAACTGCTTTATCAGTGAAGCTAAACTGGATTGGATCAGTTTTTTTATGATTTACATAAAAAGGTTCTGATGAGACTTTGGTTTGTAACTTACCTAAAATATCAGATGTACAGTGGGGCAAAAAAGTATTTAGTCAGCCACCAATTGTGTAAGTTCTCCCACTTAAAAAGATCAGAGAGGCCTGTAATTTTCATCATAGGTATACCTCAACTATGAGAGACAAAATGAGGAAAAAAAATCCAGAAAATCACATTGTCTGATTTTTAAAGAATTTATTTGCAAATTATGGTGGAAAATAAGTATTTGGTCAATAACAAAAGTTAATCTCAATACTTTGTTATATAGCCTTTGTTGGCAATGACAGAGGTCAAACGTTTTCTGTAAGTCTTCACAAGGTTTTCACACACTGTTGCTGGTATTTTGGCCCATTCCTCCATGCAGATCTCCTCTAGAGCAGTGATGTTTTGGGGCTGACGCTGGGCAACACGGACTTTCAACTCCCTCCAGAGATTTTCTATGGGGTTGAGATCTGGAGACTGGCTAGGCCACTCCAGGACCTTGAAATGCTTCTTACGAAGCCACTCCTTCGTTGCCCGGGCGGTGTGTTTGGGATCATTGTCATGCTGAAAGACCCAGCCACGTCTCATTTTCAATGCCCTTGCTGATGGAAGGAGGTTTTCACTCAAAATCTTACGATACATGGCCCCATTCATTCTTTCCTTTACACGGATCAGTCGTCCTGGTCCCCTTGCAGAAAAACAGCCCCAAAGCATGATGTTTCCACCCCCATGCTTTACAGTAGGTATGGTGTTCTTTGGATCCAACTCAGCATTCTTTCCCCTCCAAAGACGACAAGTTGAGTTTCTACCAAAAAGTTGTATTTTGGTTTCATCTGACCATATGATGTTCTCCCAATCCNATAAGAGACAGGGCAACGAAGGAGTGGCTTCGTAAGAAGCATTTCAAGGTCCTGGAGTGGCCTAGCCAGTCTCCAGATCTCAACCCCATAGAAAATCTCTGGAGGGAGTTGAAAGTCCGTGTTGCCCAGCGTCAGCCCCAAAACATCACTGCTCTAGAGGAGATCTGCATGGAGGAATGGGCCAAAATACCAGCAACAGTGTGTGAAAACCTTGTGAAGACTTACAGAAAACGTTTGACCTCTGTCATTGCCAACAAAGGCTATATAACAAAGTATTGAGATTAACTTTTGTTATTGACCAAATACTTATTTTCCACCATAATTTGCAAATAAATTCTTTAAAAATCAGACAATGTGATTTTCTGGATTTTTTTTCCTCATTTTGTCTCTCATAGTTGAGGTATACCTATGATGAAAATTACAGGCCTCTCTGATCTTTTTAAGTGGGAGAACTTACACAATTGGTGGCTGACTAAATACTTTTTTGCCCCACTGTACGTATTTCTTGTTTTTTGTTTCGTTCACAGGAATACTTCTGTGTTCACTGAACTCAAAATTGGTTGGTAAAAAAAAAAAAAACATGTAATGGCAAAGGCCATTACTACGTGGTTTTTTTTTTTTTAGTTCTTAAGATCTTAAAAGATATTTACCTTAATAAAAAGAGTTGAAAGTGAAAATTTTCAGGATATTTGTGCCACTAAAAATGTTTTTCACTGCAAAATCTTTTGTTAATTTTGCAGAAATGTGGAAACTAGCAAATGCCTTTGTGTCACTTATCAAAAAGTTACTTTGTGATGCAGAGTGGTGGTAGTGGTAGTACTAGTAACCTTAAGTTAGCTTCATCTGCTCAGTTTATACATGCACACCATATTGTTATTCTCACTTCCCTTTTTCGATGCATCAGATGCCCACAGATTAAGTTGCCTTGAGAAAATGTGAAAACAACAAATTGTTCTTTGATTGTTGGTCACTGATGTTCAGCTGTTAATTTAACAGTAAAGTAGGGAGGATTTTTTTACCCTAACAGATAACGGTCATACTCAAACATCAGACTTGTATTTGAAGAGAGAAGTAAGTGGGTGAACTTCATTTCCTTCCTTTTACCAAATATGACACCCCTCCTGCAGAACTTCCTGTCAGTTAAGGTTCATGACAGATTTATGAGAACAGCTTAACCAATTTTGTTGGTACTTGTGTATTTTTTCTGTAAAGGTTAAAGCAGATGGAGCAGTTTCTTCTTCTTCTTCTTTTGATGTCAGTAAAAGGAACTCAGGGTAAGAGAAGCTTTTTCTTCAAAAATACAAACAGAACATTGTTGTTTTGTGACTGATTTCTGCTCATTTACATGTTATTTTGATGCAATTTTTCCAGCATTACTTCCAGACCCTGAGACTAAATGTGATCTCACATCCTCACCATGTTCTCCTGTTCTTGGAGGATCAGTGTACATCAGACTGGTGAACACAGCCAACTACAAGATGGTCTGTTTCAAGAACGCGACCAGCGGACCTGTAAATGTGTTTTCTTTGAAGAAAGACAAGGTGATAATAGGCGAGGCTTATAAAAACAGGACAGAGTTTTTTGTCAGCAATGGAACGCTCAAGATCACCGATGTGAAGCGGAAGGATTCAGGTCATTACATTGTGGAGAGGTTTAATTCTGATGGGATTAAGGAAGAATTAATCCATTTTAACCTCAATGTTAAAGGTAAGTTAAGACACGTCCACCCTTCCATATATTTAATTTTATTGCTTTTCTTTGTGTTGTGTCAAGCACCATGTCAAAGAAAAAATACCTGCAAATCTCGTTTTGTTAATATTTTTTGATTTCAACCAGAACTGTGAGGAAGGTGTGATGGGTGTGGCTCAGTGCATGTGGTTTAACAGATGAATGTCACTGTGGTTTCTGTGTTACAACCCAGGCTGACTAGATTGAGGTACGCAGAGATGTTTACTTAGTTAAAAGGTCCTTTATCATGCAAAATCAACCTTTTAGAGCTTTTAACCATGTTGTGAAGCTATATATCCTTGTTACCCCCCCCCCCCCCCCCCCCCCCCCCCCCCCTCTTCCTCCGAACCCTGTGCTCTAAGCAGCTGCTCAACTCTCTCCTGGTAAATAACTGACTCATAACATAGTGACATAACGCTGTCAAACCAGGAAGTGCCCAACGCGCTGCCCCTGCAGATTAAACACACACGCCCCCTCTTTCACAGGTGCGAGCTTAGAGAGTCCAAAGCAAGAAGCGCCATCGTTTTATAGTATTTTACTTTCTAAAAATGTCTCGACAAAAGTTTGCATCATCATTATTGAATTGTTTACAAAGTTTTGGGGGCGTGTCTGTTGCCCATGCTGCTTCACTACAGCCAGGCCGGGGCTCAAGGCTACGTCACGAAATGGGTGTTACTCACAGGGGAGAAGGTGGGATTTTATGTAAAAGTTATATTTCAGGACAAGTTAATATTATATACTGTAACGCTAACAGTATCATTTTATCCCAGATGTTGAAAGCTGTAAAATAGCAGGATACATGACCTTTAAATCAGTTTATTGTTGGTGCATTTTATAAATATTTACAACTGGCCTTCCTGGATAAGGCAAAACAAGTAAATAAGAACTAAAATAACTTATGACCAAAAGAAACCAGTTTGCTTCCTACAAATGCCCTTCACATGTATTACAGCATACGCCAAACAAGTAAAACACCTTTTACCAAAGTATCCACTCTGCCCTGACACAAGGGTTGTCAGACGCTGATCACAAGGACAGAGGCTGCAGCTCTGAAAGGAAGTACAAGAGAGAGAAATAAAGACCTGCCTGATTCATGGTAGACTACAACCACAGAGGAGCGGTGTCTGTAACAATCAATCTTTGTCCCTTTGTCTCTGTTAAAATGACAAAAACCTCTTTATAATTTGATTTGAACTTATTAATGAAGTCCTTCACACACAGAATGATCGCTGTGTCACAAAAACTCTAGAAAGGGTTATTTAATCAATTAAAACCTCAAACTGAATAAACTTTAGATTTTGCTATTAACAAACTAAAAACTGCACGGTGGTGCAGTTGGTTGCCTCATGGCAAGAAAGTCCTGGATTTAACATCTGGCCCTTTGTGCGTGGCTCTTTCCTCATGAACGCATGGGTTTCCATCAGGTGTCAGTTTTCCTCCCACAGGCTAAAAAATATGCGTGTTAGCTTAAATGACAAATTTAAACGTCTCGGTGTGTGTGTGTGTGTGTGTGTGTGTGTGTGTGTGGGCTTGTTTTTCTAACCTCCTGAAGACCAGTTTCCAGACATTTACTATCTTTCTGGGGTCCGAGGGTTCTTGTGGGGACCGAAGCCTGGTCCCCATAAGGAGGACTCCCCTTTTTAGGGTTAGGGGTTAGGTTTATAGGTATGGTGTGAATAGAGTTTTAATTAGTCTTAGGGTTAGTTATAGATCAGTAATGGTTAAGGTTAGGAAAAGGGTTTGGGTTAGGTATAAATCTAGTTACTAAAATCAATGGAAGTCAATGGACGATCCCCATAAGGATAGCAAAACAAACTTGTGTGTGTGCGTGTGAAAGGTTATGTGTGGCCCTGTGATGGATTGGTAACTGGTCCAGCTCACAACCTTTGGGGGAGGCAGTAAGTCAGGTGGTAGAGTAGATCATCTAGTAATCAGAGGTTCACCGGTTCAAATCCCTGCTCAGTCAGGAGATGATCACCGTGACGTGTCCTTCACCTGCCTGGTTAGTGTTGGTCAGAGGACCCGGTGGTTTTGGTGCAATGGATGCCTCTCCTCCATCAGTGTGACATATGTAACATGAAGCACTTTGGGAGGCAGAGTCTGACTTAATAATTCTCTACAGAAGTGCACATTATTTAACCTCACCTCTAACCCCGGGACTGTAGGAGAGAGACATCGCCTCTCTGTGACACTGAACAGGATCAAACTGGTTTAAAGTAGATGATAAATGAATGAACCCTGTAAGATCATTCATTTAAATGAGCACCAGCTTATTGCAATAGGTAATAATATATCTGTTTAATTCCCTCAGGAAACTATCCATCTCTCCTGATCCCAGTCTGTGGTGGGGTGGGGGCTCTCCTAGTTATATTGATAACTTTCTGTGTGTGTTGGAAAATCAAGAATCGGAAGACGTCAGCAGCAAATCAGGTGATCTTTAAACCAAGTTTGATGAACAGCTTTAACATTCACTGCACTGTTTCATAAATGGAACATGTCTATTTTTATCTGTGCAGGTTAAAGAACAAAGTGAAGAGTTACAGCCTTCATACTGAGTGACAGCTGTCATGATCTCAGACCATCAGATCTCCACTTGTTCTTTGTTTTAAGTTTGTAACTCAGATTTGGAAGCTTTAATCACTGTAAATTTTGATTCTTATCTCTGTTTGGTTGTTTAGAAGTTGTACTGTTCATGCACACGATATGCATATGTTTCTTTTTTTAGTGTATGGTGGAATAAAGATGAAGAACTTATCTTATAAATGCCCAACAGCACTCAACAGTCGATGTATAGTGTTTTTAATCAGTCTGATTTTATGATCTTTGTGTCCAACATGAGGCTCTTTGATCTGTAGGAAGTCTCAAAAAATGCAAATCATTTGAAATTGGCTTTTATCAATATAGAAACATATTCTATTTAAAATTGGCTGTTTTTTTGATCAAGACATTATCTCAAGTCACTTGGTTCCCTAAACATTATTCTAGCATAGAAACCGACGAACCAATGCTTCATCTATTTGAAGTGAAGATTCAGTTTGTGACTAGTTTTTAAAAATGCATCAGGTGTTTAGGTCGTAGTGGTCTGTGGTTGGCATATGGTTGTCGTGTCGGCTCTAAAAATTCAGCTTCGGAGGCACAAAGCTGAAGATGTGTTTTAAAAATAAATTAAAAAAAAACTTCAGCAACATATCAGCTCTAAATACAGTTTTTCTCTATTTCTGTGACTTAATGAGGTTAAAAACAAAAATGTATGTGTATGTAGTACAAAATAAAGTCTTACAGTACAAAACTGATCAGTTGATCTGAAAATTTTAACCTAAAAAAAAATAGAATTTGATTGTATCATAAGCCTGATATATATCTGAACAAAAGTACTAACAGCTGTCTGTCTAAATTTGGATGTGAAATAATAAGACTAAGAGGAACAAGAAAATAAAAGAGAATGTTGTTTAAATAGATGTGGCTTTTAGGTTAACATCTATAATTTTCTTGAATTTCTCTCACAACTCATCACACATGTAAGGTGTCAAACACACGTGGTCCTATAGTCAGACCCCATGTGAAAGCAGGCAGAAGAAAATCAGACTATTTTAATAAATAAACCAAAACACTGACCCAAGATCAGGATCAGGATCAGGATCAGGATCAGGATCAGGATCAGGATCTGCAGCAAAAACAAAACAACAAGGTGTATCTCTGTGACCAACGAGAGGATCTGACGAAAGCAAACGAGAGTTAAACAGGCGGCTTGATTACTGAATGAAGAGCAGGTGTGTGATTACAAATACACAGCAGCTGTGGATGATTGACACAAACGAGACAAACTATTTTAAAATATGAGACTAGAAATACAGAAAATAAGAGAATTTGGAAATAAATCTTGACACACAACCAACCCCCCCAAAAACCCCTGAACCATGACATGATGTAACAATAATAATAAAAAAAACTTTAATGGTGAAACTCAGCATTTCACACTTAAAACTCAAGTTCAAAACTTCAGTTAAAGTTACAGCCACATTTTATGTAAAACTGGTAAAAAAATGAAACAAACTTTAATATTTACAAATTACATGATAAAAAAGAGATTAATATCTCGATCTCTGGAGTAATTTCACTTCATTATTATGGTTTCTGATTTTTGTTGCATTTTTTTTTTGTTTTGGATTTTTTTATGTTCAATAATTCTGTCAGCTCTACTCTAAAAGTCTTTAGTTTTTGTTTAGTTTGTTATCTGTCAGATTGTTGGATTTATTTAGTAAATTCCTGGTTAATTCCTGTCCAGATTCAGTTCCGTCCCCGCACCCCACACACACCCGCAGCAAGTTGTGTTCAGGTTTCCACAGAAGTCTTTCTTCCTGTCTGGTATCCAGAAGAGTTAGAAAACTGAAAAAAAAATGTTTAAAAACTAAATGATTAATTTATAGTTGTATTTTTATAAGTACTCTTTTAATTAACTGTTAATATTTTCATGTATGGGTATCTTTTCATTTATAGGAGCTTTTTCTTCTTCTGTCCGAGCTGCTGTGGGTTGTTGTTGTTGAAGAGTTTAGTTACACTTTGTTCTGTCCTCAAAGTTTCTCCTAACAGCTTGTTGAGCAACGGAAATGTTGCAAAATAAAAACCTCCCAAAAAGAATGTGCTTGACTGATGCCAGAAAATCAGTTTTCCAACACTTTCCATGGTTTAGTAACATACATGTACTGTACTTTTACTTTAGACCTGTTTATTTTGCCATTCTTTTTTGTATACCATCCACATACATCATTTACACTGGAAACACTGTTCAGAGCAGAACTAGAGGTGGTAAATGGTCCATCCACTGGCCTCCAGCCTTTCAATGTTGTTAAAGAGGCCTTTCCATTAAAAACAGTTTTTTCTGAGGTTTCTGTTGAATATTTTAGCTCCACAGGTGTTCTTACCTTCATAGTGGGTGTGAAAACAGGTCAACAAATTCTATTTCAGATTTAATCTTTCAAACGACGCAGGTGGCGATAAAATCAGAGTTCTCCTGAGTCAGAACGGCCTGTATCTGTTTCATCACAACTCCTTTTTTCGTTAGTGTTCATCAGCTCCCGCAGTTGAAACCACGCCTAGCATGCTGCTGGCTAAAAAGCTGTTAGCATAAGATGTAGCAAACAGGAAGACACAACGTCTGACGTTGCCATGCACAGCGGGGCAGGAAACAGTATACCTTGCTCTCATAGGCTAGTTTGTTAGCCAATCTGAGTCCAGCAAATTCGAATAATGAACATGAACGAGCTGCTGACGAAGCCTGACGGAACAAGCAGGGACCAGCCAAATTTTGACGCAGACAGATTGTAAGTTCTGTTAATCAGTGTTTCTTGATGTTTTTTAGATATGAAATGTTTCATATTACAGGTTAATACTTAAGAAATAAACACTAAGTCCTGAAATTTGTTTGAAATGGCCTCTTTAAAATAAAAAGTGATAAAAAGCATGTTTGTTGTAAAGATTTTTGAATTTTGTTTTTTGAATCAAATTCATTTTGGGTCTGGGCTTTTACAAAAAAAAAAAAACCCACACAAACACACGCAACATTTTGACAGCTTACACAATGATGGAGTGGCGAACACTGTTGCCTCACAGTAAAGTTGATGCTTCTGGTAAACTTCTCTTTGTTCCTCTCTGTTCTCCTCGTGCATGAATTAACTTTCTTCAGGTATTCAGCTTTTTTCAACAGCCAAAAAAATATGAACGTTAGATTCACCAGACAATAGTTTGTGCAGCAAGTGGGAACAGTTGTTGCTGTGCATCTCTCTGATGGTTTTGAGACAGACCACTGCACCCCGTCCCTCCCATGACGATGGCTGAGACGAACTCTGGTGTCTCTGCAACCCTGAACAGGTTAAAGCAAACACGAACAGCTCGATGTCTTTATTCTTTTCTCATTATAAGCAGGTTTGTAGTGTTTCAAGAGAGATGCATGAAAAGTTTTAGTGATGGAAGGAAAACTATGGCAGCCATAAACAGAAAAAGACTTTAAAACTGCAGTCATTTTATTCACACTATTAAACAGAGGTGTTAAATTATTTGTTTTGCTTTATCACTTTAGCAGAGGAATAGCACATGGGTGATCTGACTTCTACAGAAACTGTCATCGCTTCCGTTTTAATCTGAACAAGGTTTCTTTTCTCATATTGATTATTTTTGTCAGGTTTTCACACAGTTCAGAGTCAGATAAACCAACACTGTGTAGCACTCGCCATGCAGTAATGGAAGCCTTGTTGGGACTCTGGGTGATGCTGATAGGGACGTGTTACGGTGAGCTGTTGAATTATTTACTATGATGGATTTATAATAGTTTAACAGTGAACCCTAACTAGGTTGGTAACCAAAGTTTGACATTAATTTTCATGATGCAAAAGATCTCAAACATTGAATTTTTGTAATTTTATTTTGAAAGGTTTTGTGTTTCCTGCTTGCTCTGTATTTTTAGTTAAGGGTTTAGTGTTACTTTATTTTCTTCTGGTCTGCTGATTTTGTCCTGTTGGTCTTGTAGTTTGTTCTTTTATATTCCTGCTGTTCTTCAGTCTTTTTTGTAGTTTAGTTTTGTCTTTTTGTGTTTCTGGTTTGTTCTCACATGTTCAGTATCCCCCTGATCAGCCTCCCAGCTCTTTTTCCCTGCTGTTCCCACTCAGTAATGCCCCACCCGCAGTATAAATACACTTTAGTTTTCTCAATTAGTTTGTTAGATCCTCATGTTAAAGTAGCCCTTCCCTTGAAAACAGTTTTTCTGAGGTTTCTGTTGAATATTTTAGCTCCACAGGTGTTCTTACCTTCATAGTGGGTGTGAAAACAGGTCAATGACTTCTCTTTCAGTTTTAATCTCTCAAACTACGCAGGTGGCGATAAAATCCGAGTTCTCCCGAGTTCGGATTTGTTTCATCACAACTCCTTTGTTTGTTAGTATTCGTCAGCTCCCGCAGTTGAAACCACGCCTAGCATGCTGCTGGCTAAAAGCTGTAGCATAAGACGTAACAAACAGGAAGTGTCCTGTTACCATGTACAGCGGGGCAGGAAACAGTATTCTTTGCTCTCATAGGCTAGTTTGTTAGCCAATCTGAGTCCAGCAAATTCTTATAATGAACATTAATGAGTTGGAGCCAAACCAGGATAAATTTTCAAGCCGTCAGATTGAAAGGTCTGTTAATCAGTGTTTCCTGATGTTTTTTAGATATAAAATGTTTCATATTACAGGTTAATACTTAAGAAATAAACACAAAGTCCTGAAATTTGTATGAAATGGCCTCTTTAACCCTAACAGTTGTTGCACTAATTTTACTAACCGTTTCTGTTTGAGATGTGATTCTTCAACCACATAGTTTACATAGATCAAACCTATAAGTGTTACACAAGCTGCATTTAATTTCACAGTAACATTGAGTTCTACATGATCCCTTTCTTTTAGAACCTGTAATTACTTGTTAAATTAGTAGAGTAATTATAAGGTTGCTGAACCTCTTTCTTTCACGTCAACATTCAACTCTTACTCATGGAGAGAATTAGAGAATTGGATCAGAATGTTTTCACTGTAATTTGTTTTGTAAATTTTGAAGGAACATAATGTTCTACATTGTTTCTAAAATAATGTCTCCACAGTTGCAGCTTTGGGAACCCACTGTGATCGCAGAGAAGATGGTGCTGAGTGTTATGGAGCTCTGGGAGGAACTTTAGTCCTTCATCTGATGAACAACATCTCAGAAATACCTAGATACGAACTAAGAAAAGATTCTTCAGTCATTTTGAGAGGAAGAAAAAAGGTTCTACTTTCAAATACTCTTGAGTATAGATCTGTCTTTATTCCCAGTGATGGTACACTTAGTATCAAGGAACTCAGCAAGAATGACACTGGTGAATATACGCTTCAAACCTTTGATTCAAATGGAATCCGAACAGGAAATTGGACTCTTCATCTGTCTGTTCAAGGTAAATGATTTAATCACTGGGGAATGAACTTCTCTTCTGCGTCAATACTCTCCACATCACATATTCCACATGAACAGGAACTGATCTCACTGGCACAGCTGACATGGAAAGTCTGAAAAACATATTTATGATCATTATTAATTGGTGACACACAAAAAGCAGGATCCAAAAATCTTTATGAGTGGAATTTTAGGAGCTCCAGGTTCCAAAGACAGGAAGGGAGTTTAAAACCATGCAGACAGACAGCGAATCAGCATGAAACAAGATAGTCATAATGAACAAGGATTAGAAAATCTTACCCAAATTAGGGATGTACCACGTATCATAGGACAGATGTGAAAACGAGGAGCAGATGTGCAGATATCTAAATTCAGGTATGGAAAAGACAGTAAAACTGTAGAGGATAAAAGCAGAACCAGGTGTGTTGAATTACTTCAGGAAGCTGACTGAAACAGAACAAGAACCAAAACGAAACTAAACCTGGAGAACTAAAAGAACAAAACACGATAGCTGAACTATGATCACAAGCGTCAAACTCAGACACATCCAGCAGAACAGTGTCGCTCTGCGCTGATCAGTTACTGTATGAGTACAAATCTTTCATTTCCACAAGAGTTCAGCAGCAAAATGTTTCTAAGTGTTTAGTTTGATAAACAATTCTCTGGTGTGATGCTTCTGTTTTTGGCAGAACAAATACTACCCAGAGCAGGTAACAGTAACAAAAACTCTTTAGAGAGAACAGGAGAGCTGGTTTAAGGTCAAACATGAATAATCCAAACGTCCAGAACAGACAGATGTTGGTCAGAGCCACTGTGAGTAAGAATAATATCAGGCTTGACAGAGTTACAAACAGAGGAGCAGGCTTGAAGGAATCATCAGAACAAAATGGGTCTGAGTCCAGAAATACTAAACGCACATAATCCTTAAATCTAAAGGGGCAGAAAGAGACGTGGTCGATAATCTGAAGCAGGTTTGGTAAACTCTACAATCCAACAGGTGCTGGAAAGTGGTAGCAACTAACAATCTGGCGTTGACAGCATCTGCTCACAAGTTTTAAAGGAGCATGGACAGGTGCGTGAAATCAGGGATCAGCTGAGAGCAGGTGCAGAACATTAAAGTGATCCAGAATGTAAACAGCATGAAGTGAACTAGGTAAAATAATAAAATATGACATAATTAAACTGAATGTTTCTGACAGGGGAACTGAAGACAGGGACATAAAACAATAAGAATATCTGATCAACTTCTAATAAACAAAGAATCTAATAGAACCAAGTAGGAAAAACGTAAGCAAAGAGAAAATAAACGGAATCAAACAAAAATTCAAAAGCTATGACCTAAATAAAAGAACAATAACAGAAACACAACATGAGTGGTGCATGATTGGACCAGGATCATGACATCTGGGTCCATTCTGTGAGACTGTATCATTTGACTCCTCCAAGGATCCGTCCAACCTCCACAAACCACAGATTTAGCTTTTTGGGACTTTAGGAAGGAGCTGCGGGGTTGTTGTGTTCTCTTGAGGACAGAAAGTACTGTGGTGATGATGTGAAACCATCAGGGTGGAACCGCTGCTGCTGTGTCTTAGAAATGTCTTTACATTTAAAATATCAGAGGTGAAGAGACTCTCCATTTACAAATCACAGTTACATCAAACCCAGTCATTAAAATAAGTTAATCGAAATATTGTATTTTGATGCAAAAATGACCTGTTTTAATATAAAGTTTTTCCTTCAGCTCGTGTCTCGTCTGTCCAGCTGGTCTCTGAGTGTTTGTCCCAGGGACAGATGAAGGTGTCCTGCTCCTCTGAGGGAGGGGACAGTCCTCAGTACAGCTGGACTCTGGATGGACACACACTGACAGACTCTGAGCTCGTCTCTGGAAACAATCAGACTAACATCATCGTTCTGAGAGAAAATATCTCAGGACGTCTGAACTGTTCAGTCAGGAATCAAGTCAGTCAATCATTCAGACATCAAATGATTCCAGCCTGCACGGGTAAGAAAGGACACCAGGAGGAACTCTAATGATTTATCTTTTGGACTGATTGTTTTGTTCAGCCTTACACATGACTGCCCTCTGCTGTAAACCATAAAAACTGCAGTTATTTTATGAGACTTGAGTTATTAATAAGAATCTGCCCTGCTGTGATGTTGCTAACGCGTCTCTCCTCTGAACAGATCCGTCTTTGCTCGGATGTGGTTTGCTGTTTCTTGTGGCCGTCCTTTCATTTGGTGGGATTGGACTTTATTTCAAATGGAAGGAGAAAAAACACAAGAACGAGTCGATCGCAGCAGAAATGAACAGAGATCTGGAGGAATTTGCTGTAGTTGAACTGAGGGGGTTTGTCTGATGAAAAGTAACTAGTATCTGTTTTAAATGTTTAAATGTCTGTGTTGACTTCTTTCAGCACAAATATCTGTGAAAATGAACATTCAGGTTTGAAACAACAAAAACACAGTTATTGTGTGATATTCTGTATTAAGAAAATAATATGGCCTATTTTTATGTTTATTCCTGTAATTTTATCTACAGTCCTCAAACAAACAGTTAATGCATTTAAAGCTGCTTTCCTTAATTTGCATAACAAATTTGCTCAACATGTTTTTTTCATGCCTGTTAAAAACGTTTTAACACAGCATGGAGAAAAATATGTTGTGAAAATTAAAAAAAAAATGAAAAAAAATAATTAAGTGGTTCTTCCATATTTGTCTAAAAACATCAACCAATCAAATGGTTCGGTCCAAAAGTAATGATTGGACAGTCTCTCCAGCCGTACGGACTTCCACATTTATTTGGCTTCTGTGCTCCTAAAAAACTGAGACATATTACCGCAGCACACCACTGCTGGGAGTGTTCGCCACTCTACCATGTCACAGCAGGAGAAACAGCCGCCGGCTGGTTCCGCGTCAGGTTCAGGACAAAGTAACAATTAATGTCAGTTGTTTGCTGTTATATTGTTTTTACTTACCGGTGATTCTGTCATGTTACGGTACTTGAATGAACTGCAGACCAGTGTCTTGCACTCGGTCGTCTTCTGGGCCTACCCATATTTCCAAACCTGAGGGGGCGTGGCTTAGGAATTCTACCCGACGGGAGGGACTGAGAGTTCTATGACTTTGTTTACATTTGTTGATATCTAAACTAGGCGATTTGAAATCGGGTATATCACCTTTAAAGTACAAAACAATCATTAACATCAAATTGTTTTGGGCATTTTAGAATTAGTCCTATAAACTATTTATTAAAACTCTTTTTTTTTAAGCAAAATGCAGCTGAGTTTTTTTAAGTGATAAAACTGTGAATTAAAGATATTTGTAGATAAGGTGCCATTAAGAACTGATATAAAAAGGGATTTGGAGAAAAGTTATATCAAGCTAAGCTTATGAAGTTATACTGTTAGTTTGTATTGTTTATACTGATTATACCATATTTTTGCATTGTTTATCACTCTTGAAAAAACTTGCATGATTGTAACCATCACCACCAAAAATAAAACATTTTATTATGTTCAAGGTTGAATGTGGAACATTTTCATAAAAACTATATTTAAAAAAAAACCCTCCATGGGGTGTTTAGAGGGGTGTAGAATGAAAGTACAGTGTTTCTTTTAAACAAGTATATTTAAATTAAAATATAACAAAATATTGATTTTGACAGGCACAATGTTGGCATTATGTTTACATCTACCAGCCAATAGTGGCACCATTGCAGGTAACCTAATACAGGAAATAGTTTGAGGCTGGTATACTGTGGAAAATGGCGGAGTCGGCCAGTGAAGCAGCTGCTTCAGAGCCCCGGAGATTTCGTTATCCTTCTCAGAAGAGGAGTGACCAGAGAAGATCAAGAACCAGAGTGAGTTTAGGTGAAGCTACAATAGATGGACCCAAATAAAAAATTTTCATGCATTAAAATACAGGCGGAAATGTCTTAGGAGTTTTCCTAAGTGTGTTTGAACGCCCCATCACGTGCAGCTTGGCTGAACAGATGGAAGGATGTGGTGGTTTCTTACTTTTTGCTGCTGCTTGTTGTGGAATTACAGCTGCTTGTGTTGAAGACTTGGCAGCCTTGCAGACTCACATGTGATTCGTTATGGAACCAGGAAGTCTGGACGCTTTTTTAAAATGACAGAAACTAGCGACCACCCAGTCGGCTGAGATTGAGATCTGTTACAATGTGACTTTTATTTTCAACATCGGTGTGACATTAGACTGTTGTGTGAGTATTTCAATGTAAAATTCTTACATATTGTACCTTTAAGATGGTAAATGCTTGATTATTCCGTTGTTATATTTAAAAAAATAAAAGTACCAGTCACAATATCTTTGTTTAAAAACATCTTTTACCACAGTCTTATATTTTAGTTGGTGTGATGCTGGTTTCTAACTTACATCAAACTTCTGCCTGAGCACAACAATGACAAAAACAACAGCAACAACAACAACTAAAGAAATATATTAAAGAAAATGCCTCATGGGCTTAATAAACATAATTAATGGATGTATACAATATGAACATCAGAAACAGTTATTTGATTGCAAGACTTCTTGATTTATTTTCATATTCCAGAGTAAAAATTATTAATAAAAACACAAGAAGGATAACGACATTAAAACGTTTTTGTGCAACGGTTTCATTTCTGAGTGATTTAAACTGTAACAATTACTAGTTTATTTATTCATACTGTTATGATTTGTATTCATATGTTTTGTTGAAAAAACACATTTAGTCTTTTGAATGACATTTAGGTTCATGTAACTGTGCATAAAAGGTTTCTTCAATCTATTGTCGGACAACTTTTCCATATTAAATTTTATTTTGAAGGATTTTTTAAAACATTTTTTTTTTCTGACAAAAAGTTTTGAAGTCAGCCTCAGCCTTTTTTCAGTCATATCACTTCCTTTTTCACTTCCCTTTTCATACATAACTTTTTCTTCTGAGGCTGATCCCCAGCAGAACTTCAGTTATTCTAGACAGGTGTAAATTTCTGCTTCTGCAAAGTTTCCTGTTCGACAAACGCCGAACATAAAACCCCTAAATCATGGAAACTGTGTTTGGACTCTTGTTGCTGCTGGTACAAGTTTCTGACGGTGAGCTCTTAGCTTTAACTTTTTATTATCAGTGTTTATTTAATATCTATGAAGTGATATTGTTCTGGAATATCTTTAAGTGACATAAAATTTAATATATTTTATCACTGGCATTGTAAAATGTTTCATATGTTTAAAACCAGTTTTGTTTTTTTATTGTCAAAGATATACAATCTTCAAACTTCTTTTTTCTTTCCTGTCAAAACTGTTTGTGCAAGACAATCTGTTAAACTGATCTAACATGATTTATAACTATCACAAGTTACTGCAGCTGCAAGTTTTAGCTTTTGCAACTGTTTTGAAAAAGATAAAAATCAAAAATGTTGAAATATTTTTTTCTTAGCATCATCTTTTTGCTTAAAGTTCTTTACATGTTTAAACTTATTTTTATTGCCTTCAGAACACATTTTCACACCTCGTCAGAAAAGCTGGAACCAATACTTTCTATATAAACTCAGCCGACTTATGTTGCAAACTCAGATCAGTCTTTAAAGTTTATATAGTTAACGTTTACAGAAAGTGTTATTCCACTCAAAAATGCAAGGAAGTTTAAATACACCATATAAATATCTAAAGATGCTGACCTGCTCTTAAAGATGTATCTTGCTATTTTACAGCTTTCAACATCTGGGATAGGCACATATACTGTATGATAACATGTTACCGTATTAATTTGTCCTGAAATATAACTTATATCCTCGAGTTATTCTTCAATCTGGAAGTAAAACGCTCGGTTTACCTAAAATCCCGCCTCTCCCCTGTGAGTGCTGCCTATTTCATGACGTAGTCTTGATCTACATGAATAAAATGGTGAATAAATTCCCGTAACTTTCGCAGCCAAATGCATATTTTTGCTGAGATGTTTTTAGAAAGTAAAATACTACAAAACGGTGGTGCTTAGTGTCTTACTTTTAACTCTCGTAGCTCGGGGCATGTGTGTTTAATCTGTTGGGGTGGCAGACACGTGAGGCACTTCCTGGTTTGACAGCGTTACGTCACGATGTCACGAGTCAGTCATTTTCCAAGAGAGAGTGGAGAGGCTGCTCAGAGCACGGTATGCAGGAGGATTACTGAGAAATGTGTGAATTAAACCCTAAAAACCATTCTGGGGGGGTTAATAAGGAAATAGCATAGGAAATAGCAGTAGATTACAAGGTCCAAAAAGTTGACTTTGCATGATATCAGACCTTTAAAGACAAACTGAGTCAAACATTATTAGTTCAGGATAAAAGATCTTATCAGTTCAAACTTTTAATGAATCCTGGGAAACAGAAAAATAATAAGAAACACAACAATAATTACTTGTTTTTGTGATCCTGTATAAGAGAAACACAATTTTTAAAGATCTTTTTCATTTCAGAGGTGGAAACTCCCTGTGATGGCAGACAGGATGGAGCTCGGTGCTTTGGAGTGTTAGGAGGGAGTCTGTTTCTCCAGTTGATGGAGAAATCATCAGATATTTATAGATTTCAGTGGAAGAAGGATACATTGTTAATACTTCAATGGGCTGGTTATAAGCTGGTGTCTAATACTTTGGAAAACCGGTCTGTCTTTATTCCCAGTAACGGAACATTCAAGATCAACAACCTGAACATGAACGACGATGGAAAATATCAACTTAAACTATTTGATTCAAACGGATTCTTAACACAAAAACGATCTCTTTGGTTGTTTGTTAAAGGTAAAATACACTGTGTATTAATACTGAATATAACAGAGTGATTATGAACCATTTTTTTTCAGATTAACCCGTTTATTTTCTCTCAGTGTTTAATCAATGCATTTGATCCTAATTTATCAAGCAGCATCTTGTGTGTTAAGATAAATTATTATAATCATAGATTATAATCTAAATGTAACTCCCAGCAGCAAAATAATTCACAAGCTCACTCCACTGCTGCAGATTCATTGATATTTCCTCTTTCTTTCTGTATCTCCTCACTTGAAAACACCTTCAGTCTCTCATGATAAAGTTCTCTGTGTATTGCTTTTTTTAAGAAACAGGTCGAGCCTCATTAAGATTCGGGGTATTTGTGGCGCTGGGGACTTTCTTTGTCTGTATAGTTGTCCTCTGTGCTCTGAGGAGAAAGCTTAAAATCAAAGGTACAAAACATTTCTACACACTAGCTGCTCTCGCAGTTTAAATACAGAATAATATATGAGGAAAATATACAGATAGCTATATAAAAAATAGTGGCAGCGGCAATCTCTCTCCTTTTTTACAAAGAAATTCTCAGATCTTTTTATACTCTTGCAGTCTCGTCTCCTTTAACATAAACCTTTTACTTTCTGTTGCAGAAGAACAAGAAGAACCAGAAATAACTTACGCTCAGGTCACCATAGTGAGACCACGAACGAGTGGTCTGGGGAAGGAAAGCGTAAAAGAAGAGACGGAGTACGACCAGCTCAAGTTTACAGAGAGACTTGGGTCGACTTAGACAGGAGAGGATTGTCTTCACACCAGGAGCATCATCCTCCTTTGGACCATCAACTTAGAAACACCAGATCCAGAACAGAACCAGCCTTCTTTATTAGTTTGTTCTGTTTCCTTACATCACCTGCTCTGATGCTCCGCCCCCAACAGGTGACTGCAGATGTGATCACACTCTGCACAACAGATTTATTAAAGATCTTCATCATCTTGCTGCAAACGTTGAAGGATCTAACCTTCCTGAGGAAGTCCAGTCTGCTCTGTTCCTTCCTAAAAACAGCATCACTGTTGTGTCTCCAGTTCGTTCTGTTGTCCAGGTGAACACCAGGTATTTATACTCCTCCACCACCTCCACTTCTTCTCCCATGATGGAAATGAGTTTTGGCATGTTGCTCCTCCTAAAATCCACAATCATCTCCTTTGTCTTTGTTCACATTCAAGATGAGATGATTGTTTCCACACCAGGACACAAAGTGGTCCACCAGTTCTCTGTACTCAGTTTCTTGTCCATCTCTGATCCAACCAACAACTGCAGAGTCATCAGAATATTTCTGCAGATGCAGTGTTGTGCATGAACACGTTCATATTTACGGTGAACTGTGAACTGAACGAATCAGTTTTCATACCATGAACGTGAAAGAGAGCGGAGCTCATTTTGGCAAGAATGAGTGGCACACGCAGTTCACGTTCACGCTCATTAGAAAAGTCAGGTTTTACGACACTGTTTACGGCAACCACCATGACAGTCCAGCATGGCTAGTGCTGCTAGTTCCCGCGATCCAGACTCAGCTACAGGCATTGCTGAAGCCAGTTTTGCAGAGCACTTGGGAGAGTTTTATGTACAAACAGAGCAAGACTCAGACGGAAAAAACCTAACGTTTTTGTGCAAACTGTGCCCACCGGGACTTAACAAGCAAGTACATACGTCAGCCACATCGAGCTCAAATTTGAAACGCCACATAGAGTTAAAGCAATCCTCAAGTCCTGCATAATTTGGTTCATGCTGGTTAAATAAAGGTTTCATTAAACATACCTTGACTGCACTTTGTAGTTTCCATTTTCTGCATGTTATGATCACACGTTATTTCAGGGGTAAAATCTATTCTCTATCTGAACATTATTTTTCTCCTGGATGTAATAATTATCTCTAGTCTCTTGATTCTTTATTGGTTCAAGAGTTTTGTTTAGTTTTGGAGTGGCAGTGATGGATAGTTAAGAAGAGGTTTTATTGAGCACTAACAAAATGTAACAAATGAACGTGAACTAGTTCATTTTTAGATATGTGAACTTGGCTCATTTTTCAAAAAAATGAACTATGAACATGAACTAGTTCATTTTCATCTGTGTGAACTGAACTTTGAGCTAGTTCTTTTTAAGTATGAACTGGTACAACACTGTGCAGATGACAGGACTCTGACTTGTACTGAAAGTCTGAGGTGTACAGAGTGAAAAGGAATGGGGAGAGTACAGTCCCCTGTGGTGCTCCTGTGCTGCTGATCACCTGGTCAGACATACAACTCTTCAGTCTCACAAACTGTGGTCTGTTTGTGAGACAATCCTTAATCCAGATGAATGTGGAGGCATCCACCTGTGCCTTCTGGAGGTTTTTACACAGTAAAACAGGCTGAATTGTGTTTAAGGCACTGGAGAAATCAATAAACATGATCCTCACAGTGCTGTCTGCTTTGTCCAGATGACAGTGGGTTTTTTGAAGCAGGTGTATATGGCGTCTTCCACTCCAACCCCATGGCAATAAGGAAACTGCAGTGGGTCTTGAAACGTGCTTGTTTGATTATTAAGGTGGACCAATATGAGTCTTTAAGTCATGAGTCATAAAAAACAAGACAAAACAAAGAAACCAACAAAAACAAAATGTTGTTAAGACAAAAAAAATCGAACTTCATTTGTAATGGCAGGAAGACTTTAGGAAGAACAGAAAATGTTATATTTGTGTTATATTTGTATAAAACATTCCCCACCTTACTTCAAACCTACTCAACAACTCTGTGACTACCTCCCTTCCTGTTTCAGAGTCAAATCAGATGACGGATCAACTTCAACTCCCTCCATTTCTGTATAAAAACAGCTAGTTGACTGAAGTAAGCCAGGATCATTTATCATTTACCATCAATGTGACTAAAGTCTTGTCATCAGAAGAGGATGATGAAGCTACATGTTGACATTTCAAACACAATTCAAAACCATTTTAAATGCTGCTGACAGGAACTTCAGGATAATTTTTGCATGACTTTTAACCTTTAGCATGATCAGCCCTGTATTTTTTCAGTCTTTGTCAGTGACAAATTAAACAAATTTAACCCACATGTGAGTCTGTTGAGTGATATTTAGGTCAAAGCTACAAAAAAAGTTCATCCTGTGGCTAAAAGATCTCTTGAGTTTGCTGACAATTTCCTTTTTTTTGCATGAACTGTTGAACTGCATCTTTTCTTAGTTATATACGAACTCAGTCTTTTAGTTTATACTGAAGTGAAAAAGAGATGAACAGGCTTCTTGATTTCTCTTCATAACTCATTCACAGTAATGTGTTCAACCTCCTTCAGACAGTATATACATCATCATCGGCCATTCAACAGACATTCATCCTTCTTAGTGTGGGTTAATATCTGAACTGTCAGTGTTTCCTAAATCAACAAACACAAAGAAACATGGAAGCTAAATCAGTTTTTTTTCCACACAAGTGATTATTTACTCCATCATTAATATTTTATGTAGCTTTGGCCTCGAAATTAAGCATATCAAGTTTAGTTTTTACAGTGGCTGCAGTTTAAGCAATGAAGATCAGTTGTGTATTTGTGGTCTTTAAAGCTGACAAATATGATTACACAAGTGGAAACACTTGTTTTGCCACTCAAACTGCATGATTGCATTATTTCTGACTGAGTTGATTATCAACTAAATAAAATCACTTGTTATTTTCCACAGCAGGAAACGTTCCCAGGAAATCACAAGAACAGAAAAGACGTTCTAAACCTCTATAATTGTACTTCTAGATGTTACTAAGGGAGGGATGAGTAGTAACCTTTGAACCTTTACAGGTCATTGTGACATTAGCATGTATTTTATATTAAATCTGGGAGTTAATATCAGCCAATGCAGTGTCACTGAATGAATGCCTCCCGTTCATTTCAACAAATTTTCACTGAATCAAGCACCTAATAAAGCCACTGACTTTAAGCACTGCACTAGAATTCATCCTTATATCAAACAACCTTTAGAAAGAAGTGGTAGCATATAATCATCATAAGAATGAAAGATATTATGGGCTCAGTTCGGTAGGAAAGTGGTGTGGGGATGTTGTTCTTTTTGACAATAATGTGTTACCACAGTAACCTTTGCTCAAAGTGTGACTCATGCTCACACATACAGAGAAAAAAACAAGTTTCTAAAGGTGTACGAGGTGTGAAAGCATGTATCTGACTTCTTGTGCATGACTTTCTGTTGTTATTCAAGAATTAAAGTCAGAGATATTTATGGCATCTGTCTTTGCCTTTGTTTATTAGGATAAAACATCACTTTTAAATGAAAAAGAAAAATATTTCCATCAGTTTTATCTCTCAGACCATCACATATGTTTTTTTTTCCTGTGGGCTGAAAGGGGAAGTTAAACAGACACCACTTCCTTACTTCCTCTCAGTGTTGTTGAGATGATGAACAGTATGATTCTTTTCCTGCTCAAGATATAGTCACAGATTCTTATCCGAGGCTGATCATTAATGGCACACACTGCAGGTTTTTCAAAATAAGAAACAGAAATAACAAAAAGTCTGAAAGCAGCTGTGTGAGTCGACAGAGGCTGAGCGGACATGGAAACTCTGGTTGTGTTTGGACTGCTGCTGATGTTGATCACACTCTCTCATGGTGAGATTTTGAACTATTTTCATGCTAAACTTTGTTACCTGTTCAGTAAAATGAATCGATTCAATGTTGTGCAGCAATAGAAACATGTCGTTTAGCTCATGTTTTGAACATTCAGTGTGCAACTGATTCTTTCTTTCTTCATCTACATTTTTTAAAAAGTAATTTTGATTTAAATGATATTGAAATTAACTTAAATATAAGTTAAGAGTTTAACTCAAGGTAACTGGTTTAGCACCGTGTTACAATGTAAACGACAGCATAAAGTTTCCTTCAGTTTGAGAAAAAAGTAAAATATAATGATTTAATCAAGTTACAAATCATCTACATTGATATAAATAAGAATAGTTGGCCAGAATGAAACAATATTTTTAGTTATATATATAGTTAGGATTTATGTATAATACATAATGAATTAAATCAAGTATTCTGTCATCTGCATGAGTGATTTTAGAACAAATAATGTTCCGTAATAAGTGAGATGATGTTATAAGTACTGGGGCAGTTCATGAATTAGCTAAAAGAAAGTAAGTTGTTCTTGCAGCTCTGGTGTTTCCTGTGAACAGCATTTTGGTGGAAATGTTATGTTGATCATGACAGTGTGTCAAAACCAAATATGAACCTGAAGCAGCTGAAAAATCATTAACTTTTCTATTTAGATCAGTGGTTTGTCTGCTGAGATGATAAAAGGGCTGCTCAGGCCAAATATTTGTATTATTATTATTATTGTTATTATTTTGATGTCGACCACTATTATTATTATTTACAGGTGTGGAGTCTCTCTGTGACGGCAGACGGGATGGAACTCAGTGTTTTGGAGCTTTAGGAGGAACTGTGAACATCCAGCTGATGGACAACGTGTCAGAGGTGTCGAGGTTTCAATGGCAAAAGGAAGGATTAACTATCCTCCTGTGGAGAAACAATAAGTTTATAATTAATACCTTAGAGAACAGATCTGATTTTAGTCCCACTGATGGAACATTAAAGATCAAGAACCTGAACAAGAACGATGGAGGTGAATATAAACTTACATCATATAATTCAGATGGAAAACTAACAGGTCGGAGGACTCTACAGTTTTCTGTTCAAGGTAAAAACTTTTTCTACCTGTTGACTAAAATCTTACTGATAAATTTAAATCGAACTCTTTACTGATTATAAACAACATTTCTAAATGTAAAAAGTGTAAAAAAGTTCATACAAGAACATCTTTCTCATCTGTATGTTTGTTTCAGCTCGTGTCTCGTCTGTCCAGCTGGTCTCTGAGTGTTTGTCCCAGGGACAGTTGAATGTGTCCTGCTCGTCTGAGGGAGGGGACAATCCTCAGTACAGCTGGACTCTGGATGGACACACACTGACAGACTCTGAGCTCGTCTCTGAAAATAATCAGACTAACATCATCGTTCTGAGAGAAAATATCTCAGGACGTCTGAACTGTTCAGTCAGGAATCAAGTCAGTCAATCATTCAGTGAGACGTCCATTTCTACCTGCGGTGAGTCACAACAAGGTGAATAAAACCTACAAGATCAGTTTCACACTGATGATTACTGCTTCATAAATGATCATTTTATTTGTTTGTAGAATTCATTAACTGCACTTCCAATGGGACACAGATATCTGGGTGGGTTTTTGAAGGAAACACACTGTGTGATGAACCAACAACAATCCTTCCAGCTGTTACACACGGTACTGTTGGTAAGGACTCACAGTTCTTGAACTCATTCTTCACCGAAACAAAGACCCCTCCAATAGGATGCTATTAAAACCTCTTCAGGTGTTAGTCTAATGGCTTTTGTTTTCTATTAAGTCGTAAAATTTGTAATTCGTAATATTATCAAACCCAAGTTTCAAACACAGTTCCCAAAACATAATTGACAAAACAACATCATCAGTTACATACAAATTTCAGGACTTTGTGGTTATTTCCTAAGTATTAACCAGTAATATGAAACATTTTATATCTAAAAAACGTCAGGAAACACTGATTAACAGACCTTTCAATCTGTCTGTACTAAAATTCGGGTGGTTCCAGCTCCTTCCGTCAGGCCTCGAGCAGCAGCTAATTTAGTGGACTCTGATTGGCTAACAAACTAGCCTATGAGAGCAAGGTATACTGTTTCCTGCCCCGCTGCGCATGGCAACGTCAGACGTCGTGTCTTCCTGTTTGTTACGTCTTATGCTAACAGCTTTTTAGCCAGCAGCATGCTAGGTGTGGTTTCAGCTGCGGGAGCTGCCGAATACTAACGAACAAAGGAGTTGTGACGAAACAGATACAGGCCGTTCGGACTCAGGAGAACTCGGGTGTTATCACCACCTGCGTAGTTTGAGAGATTAAAACAGAACCCACAAGATGTTGACCTGTTTTCACACCCACTATGAAGGTAAGAACACCTGTGGAGCTAAAATGTTAAACAGAAACCTCAGAAAAAACGTTTTTAATGGAATGGCCTCTTTAATGCTGAAAATTTAGAGCTAAACTGAAATAAAACACAACAGCTCACAACCCCACAACCCTGACCCAAGTACAAAAATTAAACAACAAAAGCATAATGTACAATTTGTTCAGTTTACTGAAGGAAAAGTAAAACACTGACACTGAAGAGTATCTGAGTTTGCTGTCAGGATGTTAGTTATAGAGTGTCCTGCTGAACCAGAGTGGGTGGTGCAGCCCATTGCCCTTTGCTGCAGGGGGCTCAAGATTCTCCCTTTTTTTTTTTTCTTTGGACAAATTGTTGGACACACCATTTATCTCATGTAAAGAGCAAAATAAGTAATAATTAAATATATATCTCTCATCTCTACTGTTTATTTTAGCATGAATAAGAATTTTTTGCAATGTAATCCAGTTATTGAGTTAGGTTGTTTTTGTTTTGGGCAGTAGGGGGCGCCAAAATCCTTTTTCGCTTAGGGCACCATGAAGCTCAGGGCCGGTCCTGGGTGCAGCATAAGGTCAATAAGAACTGTTGAACCAAACTGTGATTCTGGATTCACGGTGGTACATTAGTGAGAGAAAACTTTCACAGTAATAGATTAAATAATGTGATTTTGTCTCTCTTTGTGTATAAATCCATATCTATTGTTTGCTGACTCACAGATCTGTGTTTCTTCTGTCTTTTATTTTGAAACAGAACAGTGGCCCCTAGTGGTTGGTGTTCTTTCAGCACTTGTTTTTTTCCTAATCGTTTGCACAACAGTCATCTGTGCCAAGAGAAACAAACAAAACCCTGAAGGTACAAAGCTTCAAAACTTTTTATTGGCTCTTTGATTTTACAAATATATATATATATTTTACAAATGAAAGTATGACTTTACTGTGAATATGGCTAATTTAATTTTGTCTTCCTGTTATTCCACAGTGGGAGAAAATGACCAGGAAATTATCTACAGCAACATTAGGATTAAGAGGAAGCAGATGAAGGAAGGGGAGCAAACTGAGGCGCGCGAGATCCAACAAGTCACATGTTCACAGCGACCTCATCAGTCTGAGTCTGTGGTGGATGATGGTCTCTCCACAAACACTCAAACAGGGATGTGAGACCACTTTGATAAAACTGCTCAACTGAAACCAGATGCAGGATCTCTCACCTTCATTTACAGTAATTTCTTGTAGAAAATGCAAACCAGCTGAGCTGTTACTTCTATTTGTTTTATAGAATATGAAAAACCTGGTAAGTATTTTATTCTTGAAGTTTGTAATTGATTTTATGTAGATTCTCAGCTGTCCAGGACATCTATTGTCCATATTTTAGACAGAGGGGACAGATGGTTAGAAGGGACAAACTTACAGGAGGTGGTCTAACATTCCATTTATCAAACACCTACAATGCTGCATTATCTTTTACTTCAGAGGCAGTTTTATGTGTATTTATAGATTTTGTAGAAAAGGTTCATTATACTTGAATAAAAAAACTATTTTATTAATGTCTTTGTTGTCATTGCAAAATATTTTTTGTCATGTAAATAAATGTCAATAGAAAGAAAAAAATTCTAAAACTAAATATACAAATACATGTTTAAAGAAAAATGTTTATTTCTGCAATCGTATGTGTAGCTTTTTAAAACGAATTAGAATTTTAAGACAAATAAAACTCAAATAAAATCTCTTATAAGAATGTTTTGACAAAGACAACTGAAAGCAACTGAAAACAGCACTAAGTTACCTCAAATCACAAAAACTGGAAAGTAATGAAATTAAAGAAATATTTCTTATTTTTATGTTTGCATTTAATTGAATTAAAAGAATCAGCAGATAGACATGGGAGGTTTTTGTAGATCTAGTATTTGCAGATGTTGCCAAAAGTATTGAGACACACCTGCATATCAGCTCAGTAAGTACAGGTACTGTGGCAGGATGCCACCTGTGCATCATTCAGGAAATCTCCTCACTACTAAATGTTCCAAACTATTCAACTACTGATCAGATGTTTAACTGTTAGTGGTATTCTGAAGCTATTTGGAACAACAATATCTCAGTGTGAGACCTCGTGAACAGAGAGAGGTCAGAGCACGCTGAGGAGGACACATAACTGAGGAGTCAGTTGCTTAGAAACACTCTTGTTTTTAACTGTCAGTGATGAAATATTTCTATTTTATCACATTTATACAAAAGTCTCCAAAAACATCTGTCAAGGTTTGGGATCCTGGTTCATCTCTGTTTGGGTTTATGTCCTTTCATGTGTGTTTCTGGTTCTGGTCTTGTAATTCTGATTAGCGCCTCTTGATGTCCTCAGCTGTCCTTCTACCTTCTCATTCATCACCTGCATGATTCTTTTTAGTTCTTGTACCATCAAACATCCCAGTATTTACACTGTACTACTTGTTTTCTACAGTTTTTTGTCAGATCTTCAGATTATCTTTGCTATCTGGTTATGATAGCATTTTGCTAAATTGACCTGAGGTGCAAATCATTCCAACAAATAACTAAACACGCCAACACAGCAGGAATCCCAATTACATTTGCTCAAACTGGAAAAGGAGGGTACCTGATGGTTCATTGCTAATTTTATTTAATAACTTATAATTTATCATCATTTTTGGCCAGCCTAGTTTGATAAGTTTGACTGTACACAGCTGTTTACTCCACCATGATGTTTGTTTACTTCATAAATGTCACCGTTTTTCTTGTCTAAATTGCAGCTCAGTAAAATAATATTTGACCGTATAAATTACTTTACAGTTAGTGTTTTATATTTGATTCTAAGGTGACGCTGATGATGATCTTTTGTAAACAGCTTCCTCCAAAACAACGTCTATCCCACCCACACCTTTCAACCAGGTGTGAAATGACTCAGTGTGTGACCCTCCTCCTCCTCCTCTTCAGCAATAACAAGTAATATTTAAGAACAAAGAAACTCACAGTATCTATCTATCTATCTATCTATCTATCTATCTATCTATCTATCTATCTATCTATCTATCTATCTATCTATCTATCTATCTATGATTGACCTGTGGTGCATACTGTATCTACAGAACTGCAACACATGGAACGTCAGTCTAATGGAGGAGGGGTGAGGATGGGGGGAGGAAGGGGACCAAGGGGAGAAGAGGTAGAAGAAGCGGACCACGACAGATTCCTGATGAAATCAGGGCAACACTTGTGGATCATGTGGTGAATCATGGCCTCACAGTGACTGATGCTGGTCTAAAGGTGCAGCCAATTGTTGAGAGAACCACTATCAGTTCGTTTACTCAGACATTTTGTTGGGAGAACAGGTGAGCAGACTGTAATTTAGGGTTATTCAGCACAAATTAATTTGCTCTGCACCGTCAGAGTCCTGCAGAGAGTGGATTCAAAGAGATCATTTCCTCGGTGCATTTAGAGAGCTGATATTCACGGTGATGTAGATGAAAATATGTGGCCAGACAGACGGGTTGTCCATGATTGATTTTCAAGTCTAACTCAGCCCACCTTTTAAAATCCCTATCATCTATAGATGGTTTAAAATCTAGGTTATCTATGATTGGCATAGCCCTTGATAGTCCTGGAGAAAAATGCCGCCGTAATAATGATTGACAACTTCATGAGATGTCATTTAAATTTAAACAGTATTCATGTTTATAGAGAGTGTGTCCTGTAAATTATTTAAACATATTTTTATGATCCTTTCCAGATATTTTCTATATAAAAGCTCTCTGGGTCGTTGGCGGCCATTGTTGGGTCCTTCTCCTCTGGGTGTGTCCAAACATTTGCCTGTTGCTCTGACAATGCAAAGAAAGTAAAAATAACATCATATTTAGTGTTCCTGTCCTGGGAGAATTTATTTGGTAAAATGTATTTATGGAAAAATATAAACAGAAATAAACTATAAATCTGTTTATTGAAGTCCAGACTGTAGAACAGCACATGTGCAGAAGGAATCGGTAGCACATCTCAACAGAACAACGGTTTGACCAACGGCCATCTGAGACACGGCTATGAAAAAGTTATTTAGTACTGCTCAAGAACAAGAACCAAGAATGTCTGCTCCACAGAGTATCTGGTTGGTGAGTGTGCGGCCCCCAGTGAAATGTAAACACCAACCAAAGTCCCAGAGTTCCTGATATGTAGGAGCTCACTTTTGGTGAAGGATCTCCGTATTAAAACAGTAAAAAACAAATGGTAAAGAGTGGGGATTTTGTTCTTACCACAGCATTCTTTGTTTACATTGTGACTCACAACTTTTCACACTTACAGAAAAAATAGCTTGTTGGTCATGGTCTCAAGGTGTGAACACACATGTTTTGGCTCATTGTGCCACTTTTATCTCTCAGATCTTCACACGTGGGTTTTTTGCTATCAGCTGAAAGGGGATGTAACTAATCGTTGTAGATAAAATTATTCTTTTCCTGGTCTAGATATAGTCCCATTCTCTCTTCCGAGGCTGATCATTAATGGGAAACACTGCAGGTTTTTCAAAATAAGAAACAGAAACAAGAAAAAGTCAACAGAGGCTGAGCAGACATGGAAACTCTGGTTGTGTTTGGACTGCCGCTGATGTTGATCACACTCTCTCATGGTGAGATTTGTAACTATTTTCATGATAAACTTTAGTAAAATTAATCGATTCAATGTTGTGCAGAAACAGAAACATGTAGTTTAGCTCAATTTTTTAACATTCATTGTGCAATCGATTATTTTTTTCTTCACTCACATTTTAAGTAATTTTAATTTAAACAGAGTTGAAAGTAACTTAAATATATGTTAAGGGTTTGACTCAAGTTAACTGATTTAGCACCGTGTTACAGTGTAAATATCAACATAAAGTTTTCCTCAGTTTGAGAAAAAGAAACTTTAATAAAAAGTAAAATATAATGATTTAATCAAGTTACAAATCATCTACATCGATATAAATAAGAATAGTTTGCCAGAATGAAACAATATTTTTAGTTATAGTTTAGTTTAGTTAGAATTTATGTATAATACATAATGAATTAAATCAAGTATTCTGTCATCTGCATGAGTGATTTTAGAACAAATAATGTTCCGTAATGAGTGAGATGATGTTATAAGTACTGGAACAGCACTTTGGTAGAAATGTTACAGTTTATCATGACAGAGTGTCAAAACCAAATACTGAACCTGAAGCAGCTGAATAATCCTTATTTGGATCAGTGGTTTGTCTGCTGAGATGAAAATGGCTGCTCAGGCCAAATATTTGTATTATTATTATTATCATCATCATCATCATTACAGTGGTCGACGGTTACATGCACGACCTCGGTGCTCAGCAGTTTTGTGCATATAAGCGTTGTGTGCATTTATTCGTCGATGGTCATTTGGACTGTAAACACGAGTATCAGTGTTCAGTATTGATAACAGATAATTGGAAATGATGTAATAACACAATTAAAATATATTAAGAGAATAAAACTCTCAAACAGAGGGAGTTATATACTCGGTGAGAGGATCCACTATGACATTATAAGTAAACATATGCGCCAGATACGCGCGCGCATGGACGCGACGGTAACGACACAGATTAAGTTACAGTTAGTAACAGAACAGAACAGTTTTCTATATCAGACAGCGATATTTAGTGAGATGCATGTAGGATAGGCCCTACCTCCAAATGTTTTGTGCATATATCTGTCGGCGCTGTGTAAACTATGGATTCTCTATGAAGCAGGAACGTGCCCAGCAATGTTGTGCATATAAGCATCGACCACTGTATTATTATTTATTATTATTATTATTATCGCCTCTGTCAGTGTGTGTCCCAGGACAGCTGTGGCTACAAACGTGTGTAGTTCATCATCACCAAACGTGTGAGTGTGTGTGTGAATGGGTGAATGACAAAAAAAAAAACTGTGTGAAGCGCTTTGGGGTCGTAGGACCTGAGTAAAGCGTTATACAAGTACACGCTATTTACCATTATTATTATTATTATTTACAGGTGTGGAGTCTCTCTGTGACGGCAGACGGGATGGAACTCAGTGTTTTGGAGCTTTAGGAGGAACTGTGAACATCCAGCTGATGGACAACGTGTTAGAGGGGCTGAGGTTTGAATGGAAAAAGGAAGGATCAAATATACTCTGGTGGAGAAACAATACGTTTATAATTAATACCTTAGAGGACAGATCTGTTTTTAGTCCCACTGATGGAACATTAAAGATCAAGAACCTGAACAAGAACGATGGAGGTGAATATGAACTTAGAACATATAATTCAGATGGAAAACTAACAGGTCGGAGGACTCTACAGTTTTCTGTTCAAGGTAAAAACTTTTTCTACCTGTTGACTAAAATCTTACTGATAAATTTAAATCGAACTCTTTACTGATTATAAACAACATTTCTAAATGTAAAAAGTGTAAAAAAGTTCATACAAGAACATCTTTCTCATCTGTGTGTTTGTTTTAGTTTGTGTCTCGTCTGTCAAGCTGGTCTCTAAGTGTTTGTCCCAGGGACAGATGAATGTGTCCTGCTCCTCTGAGCGAGGGGACAGTCCTCAGTACAGCTGGACTCTGGATGGACACACACTGACAGACTCTGAGCTCGTCTCTGGAAACAATCAGACTAACATCATCGTTCTGAGAGAAAATATCTCAGGACGTCTGATCTGTTCAGTCAGGAATCAAGTCAGTCAATCATTCAGTGAGACGTCCATTTCTACCTACGGTGAGCCACAACAAGGTGAATGAAACAACTTTACAGTTTTATTCTGCCTTAAATGATCTTTGTTTTTTACTTGTAGGTTTCATTAACTGTACTTCCAATGAGGCCAACATATCTGGGGGCGTTGAAGGAAACACACTGTGTGATGAACCAACAACAATCCCTCCAGCTGTTACACACGGTACTGTTGGTAAAGACTCATAATTAACTGTTTGGCACAATTACAAATCATTATGTTTCAAACTCATCATTAAGCCTAATTTAACTCTGTTCTCTGCACTATTTAAAATGAGGATGTTAAACATAAGCTTCTGTTTCTCAGGCTGATTTCTGGGATTAAAACCTTCTGATTGTTGTCACAAAGCTCTGATCAGATGTGTAAACAAGTCTCGGTCTAAAGATCCACACAGAGTATAAACATGTTTGTCATTACTGAGGTCTCTACATGAGACTCTGCAGTGAATTATAATATTTTAGTTGGAGATCTCAGGCCACTTTGATAAGGAATCCTCTCAGTAAGTGATGAGACAGACACAGGACATTAACAGCTGTCTAACTGTGAAGTGTTCTGAAATTTGATTCATTTTAATCACAATTTTATACATCTGACAATGACGTGAGCACTGGACTTAAAATCCTTCACAAAATGGTAAAATCTGCTGAAGCAGAGTGGGTGGTGCAGCATAAGGTCAATAAGAACTGTTGAACCAAACTGTGATTCTGGATTCACGGCGGTACATTAATGAGAGAAAACTTTCACAGTAATAGATTAAATAATGTGATTTTGTCTCTCTTTGTGTATAAATCCATATCTATTATTTGCTGACTCACAGATCTGTGTTTCTTCTGTCTTTTATTTTGAAACAGAACAGTGGCCCCTAGTGGTTGGTGTTCTTTCAGCACTTGTTTTTATCTTCATCATTGGCACAACAGTCATCTGTGCCAAGAGAAACAAACAAAACCTTGAAGGTACAACGCTTCAAAACTTTGTCTAGGCTCTTTGTTTTTACAAATATTCATTTTTTTCTTTTAAATTAAACTATTACTTTACAGTGAGTATGGCTAATTTTTTTTTTTTTTATCTGCAGTGAGGGAAGATGACCCAGAAAGGATCTACAGCAACATTAGGAACCACAATAACAAAAGCTGCCCACATTTGCATTACTAAACATCAAACCAGCCTCCAGTGACTGAACTACTTTACAACAAGTTCATGTTTAAGTAACATTAACTTTATAACATTAAAGTTCTGAAACCTACAAGGTTCTGCAGCAGTTTCTTTTAGACTAGTTTTTTGGTGGCTGTAATCATCTCTGAATGTTGTTTTGACCTCGGTGACACATCACGTCCTTGGACCCGGATGAGAAAACGTAATATTATGCTTAACATTAACAAGAATCACCAAGAGAGAAAATCTAGTTTTTCTGATTGGATTTAATTATCTAATAGACAGAGACATATTACAGACCTAGATCTGGAACTCCTTAGTCCTGGAAACCACGTCAGTTAGCCCCAATGGAAAAGACCCCATCTCATGTTGTTTAATATTATATAATTGTAGTTCCTTGACCCAGCACAGTGGGAGGAGCACTTCCTATTGATGTGTTGCCTCGTGGGCGCTAACAAGATAGAGCATATGTTTTCTGGCTGTCTGAAATATTATCTGTGAGCATGCAACTTCTATACACAACTCCTAGCTTGGCAATAAGTCGAGGCTGCCATCAAAACCCAGCTGCTGCTTATGTCTCGGCAGGGCTGGCCCTGAGCTGCATGGTGCCCTAGGCGAAAAGGATTTTGGCGCCCCCTACAGCTCAAAACAGAAACAACCTAACTCAATAACATTGAGTTACATCACATTGCAAAAAAAATCTTATTTATGCTAAAATAAACAGTAGAGATGATAGATAGATATTTAATTATTACTTATTTTGGTCTTTACATGAGATGAATGGTGTGTCCGACAGTTTGTTCCAAAAAAAAAAAAATTTGGCGCCCCCTCCAGCAGAGGGTGCCCCAGGCAATGCCCTAATCCACCTATGCCCAGAACCGGCCCTGTGTCTCAGCATAAGGCCTTTTTGGTCCATATCTAACAAGAATATCTGTTTGTGTGGCAGACCACTAGGAGGCTCCACTCACACACAGACTATGGCATGTTTTTAGCGCCATATATTGTATGTTCTAGCTTACCTGCCCTCTCTTGCTTCGGAGTCCGAGTGAAGTAAAGTTGTGTGATCTAAGCTCTCGTGTCATCCTTATCATTCCTCCACATTGGCATCGAGGTGTCTGATCATTCTCATGTTCTGACATTCTGTTTCTACTGCTAATAAATCCATCAGTATGTTCTACATTAACTCTGGAGAACGTTTACAGCTGCACAACTGAGAACTTTATTTCTTTTTCCGTAGTGTTTGCAGTCAAAGTTACGGACTTTCGCCATTTGTTTTTCTTTGTCAACTTCAAATGTTTTGTTGGCAACAGCTTCTGATAGCTTTCATTCCAGCTCCTCCACCATCATTCCAACATAATCAGAATCAGAACCGCAGTTGAACAGAACCGTTGCAATGTTCGAAAGTGTCATTGTTCTTTAATGAGTATTCTCAAATTGTGTTGCAACAAACACAATTTAATTCTTTTGCTATCCGTTCTTCCTGGTCATCTACATGTAAACAAACTTCCTGAAGTAGTGCTTTTGGCTGAAATACTAGTTAAGTAATGTGGTTCCACTTGAATGTGCTATTGATTGGCTGAAAGTTAATATGTACATCAGATGTTGAAAGTAAATTTAGAAGCAGCTCGCATTCCTCTGAAAGCTCCCATAAATAAAAAATGTGATTTTAAAACCCTCCACACTGGTTTTTGAAAGATGAAGGTTTCATCATGATTTCAGCTGGCATATTTTCCAAAGAAAAAAAATTTTTTTTAGAAAAAACAATTTTTTTCTTGCCGTTTTCAGGACTTGTGTCAGGCCGACTTGTTCCTCTTGGTGCTATAACCATATTTACCATCTGATTGGCTTGTATAATACACTGCTCAAACATAAATGGAACACCAAAATAAGACATCCTAGATCTGAATGAATGAAATATTGTTATTAAATACTTTGTTCTTTACATAGTTGAATGTGCAGACAACAAAATCACACAAACATTATCAATGGAAAACAAATATTTATATAAATATATGGAGGTCTGGATTTGGAGTCACACTCAAAATTAAAGTGTAAAAACTCCAGGCTTATCCAACTTTCATGAAATGTCCTTAAAACAAGTCAAAATGAGGCTCAGTTGTGGGTGTGGCCACTACGTGCCTTTGTGACCTCCTTACAATGCCTAATCATGCTCCTGATCAGGTGGTGGATGGTCTCCTGAGGGATCTCCTCTTAGACCTGTAGTAAAACATCCACCAACTCCAATTTTGTGGTGCAATGTGACGTTGGTGGATGGAACGAGACATGATGTCCCAGATGTGCTCAACTGGATTCAGGTCTGGGAAACAGGTGGGGCCAGTCGCCTTCGTCTTGCAGGAACTGCTGACACATTCCAGCCACATGAGGTCTAGCATTGTCGTGCAGTAGAAGAAATCCAGGGCCAATTGCACCAGCATATGGTCTCATAAGGGGTCTGAGGATTTCATCTTGGTACCCTAATGGCAGTCAGACTGTGCAGCCCGACAAAGAAATGCCACTTGACATAATTTCTGATCCACTGCCAAACCGTTCCTGCTGGAGGTGGTTGCATGCAGTAGAATGTTCTTCATGGTTTCTTCAGATTCTGTCATGTACTCAGTGTGAACCTGTGTGTGTGTGTGAATCTGTGACGAGCACAGGGTAAATTTACCAATCTTGGTTTTCTCTGGTAAATGCCAAACGTCCTGAACGGTGTTGAGCTGTAAGCACAACCTCCACCTGTGGGTGACCAAAACATCAAGCAGAAAGCAGGAAGTGAGAAGTGGTCTGTGGTCCAGCATGTGAAATTGATTGGCAATCAGTAGCTACGTTTACATGCGCCAAATTTCCCCAATCCGATTAAAATCTTGGTCGATCGGAATTCCCAAATCCCTGTTTACATGGACACTAACTGAAATGATCTGATCATGCCATGAGTACACATGCACCAAGCACTCGATCAGGTTAAATGAGTTGAGCATGCGCACAGCGAGTTGTCTTTCCGTGGGAAGAAAAAAAAGTAAACAAACTCCGTCCTTTCTGCACGTCTTTCCCGCCCCATCGTGTGCTCGATCTGACTCACGTTATCCCCAATATGGACCCTCTGCGGGTGATTACCTTTATGTTTGGGTTTTTACTGGTCGCATTAACCAAGCTAGCGGCTGAATACATATTGCTACTGCTCCTCCACCACAGGAGAGGAGAGCAGGATGACAGGATGACTGCGCCAGCAGACCACTTCTGTTTACTTCCCGCTATGTTTTCTACTTGAGTCTGCGAAAGCGAAAAGACGTCATGCTGAAGTTGTGCGCATGCGCAAAGGGCTTTTTTCACCCTTTCTTTCCGAATGGGTGTATACATGCACGTCTATCCGAATGAAGATCGGACAAAACCACCCCTCTCGATCGGAAGTAAATTTCATTCTGATCAGGCTGCATCGGATCAATGACATGTTTACATGACGTATTTTTTTTCCGATTGGGCGTTTATTCCGATTAAATGTGCCTATGTAAACGTAGCTAGTGTTTCTTCTTAAGTGGACAGTTTGATTTCACAGAAGACTGATTGACGTGGAGTTACAACGTGTTGTTTAAGTGTTCCCTTTATTTTTTGAGCAGTGTATATACGTAATTCTGCACAGTGTTTACTACCCTGGATCATTATTCTATTTTTATAGGCCTCAATATTAATCTTAAAAGTAGGATTGAAGTTTAAATATGATGTATTCCAAGAGCCACAGGTGCTGCATTCATTTACACTCAGATATCTGAGCTTCACTAGGAACACGTCACCTTACATTTGATGTTTGACTGAATCTGATGGTCCAGAGGGGTGGTCTATAATAATAACAATAACAACAACAATAACAATAATAATAATAATAATTATTATTATTATATTGATTGAACTCACAGTGTGCTCTGAACACTTCTCTCTCTCTGTCTGTCTTTCTGTAAATATACTAAAACAGAATTTACACAAAACAGACACAACTACATCATTATCTGATGCATTAAAAGCAACATGGAGTTTGTATGTTTAATACACACCGTGTAAACTATGATGAATTTAAATGTGACAGATGGTCAGATGACGAGCTATAAAGACTTTTTTTTTTGGTTGTTGTTTCTTTGCACTGTAGATTCTTATCTGACGTTTATGGATTTGGTACATACTTTGAGATTGTAAAAAAAAAACAACAACTTAGCCAACACACTTTCACTGTAAGAAGCAGAGGAGTGGTGACAGCGTCTGATCACAATCACGCTATGTGCTTTATGAGCTGCTGTCTCACCTGAACTAGCGATCACAGTTTAAACACCAGAGACGGACGAGGTAAGAGCTGTTCAGTTATTACAGCTGGTATATCCTACAATTTACTTTTTTCTAATTTTAAATTGATAGTGAAGACTTCGACTTTTAAAGTTAATATCATGCACATTCAAAACTGCAGTGTATAATTATTTTTGTAAAGTTGGAATTCTAGACAGAATTTCTCAAGCTGCTGTGTGTGTCCTTGTTGTCATCAGGTGTTGCTCTTTATAATCACAGTTTGCACCTGTGTGTTGTTTGTCAGATGGGGAGAAAGCGGTGGTCCAAGCTGGAACTGATACTATCGGTTCTGTTTCTGTTGATGACCGTGACGACCGTCACTGTGATCATTCTTTTTTTCACAGAAGGGGGCGGGGTCAGTAACGATGGTAAGCCAATTACACTAAATCCAATGATAAACATAACAGATAAAAACCAAAGCATTTTTTTAAAACAGAAACAAATCTCAGGACTTCCCCAAAAGGCATTTAAGAAACTCATTAAATATGTGAAAGAACATGTTTTGTCAGAAGAGACAAACATTTATTACAACCAGGATGCTTTTCATTGCTCTGAGATCTTCAGTCACATGAGAAAGCACGGTGGTAGCAGTATAATGCTGTGGGGATGGGTTTCATCAGCAATGCTTAAAGAGGTCATTTCATACACATTTCAGGACTTTGTGGTTATTTCTTAAGTATTAACCAGTAATATGAAACATTTTATATCTTAAAAACGTCAGGAAACACTTATTAACAGACCTTTCAATCTTTCTGCGTTAAAATTCGGGTGGTTCCGGCTCATTCCGTCAGGCTGCTTCGGCTGCTTCGATAGCAGCTCATTCATATTCATTGTTCGAATTTGCTGGACTCTGATTGGCTAACAAACTAGCCTATGAGAGCAAAGAATACTGTTTCCTGCCCCGCTGTGCATGGCAACAGCAGACGTCCTGTCTTCCTGTTTGCTACGTTATGCTAACAGCTTTAGCCAGCAGCATGCTAGGTGTGGTTTCAACTGCGGGATCTGATGAATACTAACAAACAAAAGAGTTGTGACAAAACAGATACAGGCCGTTAGAACTCGGGATAACTCTGGTGTTATCACCACCTGCGTAGTTTGAGAGATACAAACTGAAAGAGAAGTTGTTGACCTGTTTTCACACCCACTATGAAGGTAAAAACACCTGTGGAGCTAAAATATTCAACAGAAACCTCAGAAAAACTGTTTTTCATGGAAGGGCCTCTTTAAGAAAAAGTCAAAGCTGAATTGAGGACTGATGGTAACCCAAAGTACCTGCAGGTCCCCACGTACAGGAGACCCTCCTAAACAGGATAGCATCATTGCACATTAACATGATTCTGAATCAATTAATCTATTGTTTTGTATTTTGCCTGAATAGAAATTAAACCATAAAACAAACTTCATATTAGTTTGGTGTTTGAAAAGTAGTTTTTGCCTTGAAGATTTGATGAAGTTTCTTAGGTCTTATGTCTTATTTTTAATAGGAACTGCTGATGAGTTTGTTCCTCAGTGTCCCAGCATTCCTCTGGCTGAGAGAGTGGATTGTTTTCCAGATGCAGGAGCTTCAAAGGTACAAGTCAATTTCACCTAAAAAAAAGTCAAAATCATGTTTTTACAAATTATTTTCAAAGAAATTTGAAAAGAGCAAAGAAATAAAATGTATTAATAAATGTGTCGTCTTAGCTACAGGAAGAAAAGAATATTGTTAATGACAGCTTTGTTAATAGTAGCAGTAATATTGTAAATAATGAGGTGATAATAGCAGCATCATCATTTCGGGACAGCTGAGATGTGAGCAGCGTGGTTGTTGTTGGAGTCCTCTGGATGAGAGAAATGTTCCCTGGTGTTTTTTTCCAACCAACCATGGATACACAGTGGAAAACATGGAGCATCCAAACCCTCACGGTACAGTAAACCTTCATTTTCCCTTTTTTCTCACTTGCTCTAATACTCATATTCACCAACTATTCAGCTTTGTGTTTAGTTTATTTTCTTACATGAATTACCCCATTCCAAAAAAAAACGATACATGATCACAACTCTGTTTGTGATCCTACCTAACCACTGCAACACATAAATGCCTCAAAATGTCGTTATGTATCAGAAGTGATGTGATAAGTAAGAAAAAAAGGTCAGGGAAATATTAAAAATAGGAAAAAATAGGAAACCAAAACATATATGAAACTTTCCATTGACCAGTACAAGCAGATGACTGTAAAAACGGACAGACTTGTGTTTTTCTCACAGTCAGTATGTTGAAATTAAACCTTTGGCTGTAATTAAAAAGAGTTATGATGATCTATAAATATAGAGTAAATACAATAACCCTTAAATCTAATGCTCATCTACTGACAGGTAAAATAAACACCAAAAAAACATGAAATCTATTTCCCACAAAACTAAATTGGAGGAACATTTAACAATGTTCCCTTACTGACATTATAACAAAAAGTCATTCTGTACTCTGCTAAAATCATACAAGTAACCCTAGAGTCATTTTGATTCATCTCACCACAGTATCAGAAAGCAAACACATTGTTACCTTAGCAACAGTCCCCCTGACCTTGAACCAGAAGTCTTTATATTGCTCTAAAGATTAGCTGGTGAACATTATCAGCTGTTTTTATTGTTCCCTCCTATTCTCACAGTGCACAGATGTCTAACTGGAATAAACAAGAATAAATAAATACATGAAATCTAGTTTCAAGAACATGAGAGTCTGAATTGTTGAGTTAACTGGATCTCCAAACTTCCCAAAATAGAGTCAGTTTTTAGTTAGTCTTCATTTATTGACAGGAAAGCTATGCAGAAAAAAACTGGTCAAAAAGCACCAAATACTGTTACTATTATCTAATACATAAAGTGTTTCATCTTATTGTGAAATAGAAAGTTGTATTTATCACACAGATGACATACATGTATAGAACACCACAGCGTTATCTGCCGTGGCCTCTTGTTTTTTTTTATTGTTGCAGTAATTACAGCCCAGCTCAAGAGATTGGCCTCGCCTTCTTTATTTGGTGGGGATATCGAGCAGCTGGTGTTTTATGCAGAGATGCAGACGAACAATCGACTTCAGTTTAAGGTTCAAACACAGACACACACTCTCTCTTTCGAGGATGTTAAAGAAATATACATAACAAGATGCAAAAATATCTGTGAGACAGAAGGTGTCTGATCCATCGTTTCATTTCCTTCAGATTTTTGATGCCCAAGGACGAAGATATGAGGTGCCTCATGAGCACATCCGTACTGTCAGCAGTACTCCATCCACTCCCATCACGGACACACTGGAAATTACCCAAAAACCCTTTGGCCTTACGGTGCGCAGGAAAGAGAACAAAGCTGTCCTGTGAGTGATCGTAGTGTCCGAATACACAACATGGACGATTAGATTTGTGTGTTTTATGTGACGTTTGATGTGTGTGATGATCTGCCTCATTCTGTTCCTTCTCTTAAAGATGATCTGTTTTATTTCCCAAATACATTCAGGTTTGACACCACCATGGCTCCGCTGGTGTTTGCAGACCAGTACCTGCAGCTGTCTGCTAAGCTTCCATCCCATAATATCTTTGGTCTGGGAGAACATGTGCATGGGAGATATCGCCATGACACAAACTGGAGGACTTGGCCAATTTTCACCAGAGATACTCGTCCCAACGGGGTAAAACAAACACAAACACAAAACTGATCCATAAATCTAACTGAGAGGTGTGTGAACATGTGCACAGTTTAAATGTGAATATCCAACATGAACACTTACAAGTATGATTTTACTTAATAGTACCTTCCTCCTGTAACACAAAGCTCATCATCCCTCCCTGCAGGGGGCGCATAACCTCTACGGACACCATCCCTTCTTCCTCTGTCTGGAAGATGAGAGTGGGAAATCATTTGGGGTCTTTCTCCTGAACAGCAATGCAATGGGTGAAGCAACACATGCACGCACGCACACACAGTATTTGTTATTTAGAAAGTGCATGTTCACAGATATATAAAGACGACATAAGAAGCAGCCAATATACTTCATAATTATAGATAGAAAAACCAAACAACAACAAAACTACTAACAGTTGAGACAAAAAATTCAGACAGCCATTAATTACACCAATAAGCAGTGAAGGTCATCTGATGATCAGCAAAGCAGGTTCTTCTCTTCACTATATGCCAACAGAACTATTTAATAACAGATGTTTTAACTTGAGAAGACCAAGTTAACAAGGACTTGGTTCCACTTGTTCTTTTTCTAAAATAATGACAACAAACTGAACCAAAACCTATCCACAGTAAAATTAAAATAAAAGCAGAGAGCATAAAAAACAAGTAAATCGTTATATCAGAATACACGTTTTAAAATCATTTCTAGCATCAGTTC
The DNA here is from genome assembly GCA_006937955.1 of Pachypanchax playfairii. Lineage (NCBI taxonomy): Eukaryota > Metazoa > Chordata > Actinopteri > Cyprinodontiformes > Aplocheilidae > Pachypanchax > Pachypanchax playfairii. Next base: position 2,369,541 of record SSNP01000056.1, on the reverse strand, counting down.
CTTTTTGAGACAAACGTTTCAGTATCAATGTTTTTATCTGAATTTCACGTTTTAATTTTCACAATCAGTTCCTGTTTTCAGTATCATCTGTTATTATTTTAACTCGATAATATTTCATGTTTCAGTGAAAAACACTGAAACCAATTCAAGTTTCCACTCACTTGTTTATCTCATGTTTGTGCCTGAATTCCTTTATTTTGAGGCTTTTTTGTTATTTCCAATAAAATTAATCAACCTATACTATAACCTATACTGTTTTATTCTTGATTTTTTGTTGTTGTCAGAGGTGACCCTGCAGCCCTTTCCAGCTGTGACATACAGGACCATTGGAGGGATTCTTGACTTCTACATATTTTTTGGAGACACACCTGAACAAGTGGTGCAGGAGTATCTTGAGGTGACTCATTCAAAACTAAATAGTGTTGCATTAGTCTCTTAAATTACTTTCAAGCACCTTAACAGTGTTGAGATTAAGTCTGTTTGTCTCTCCAGCTGATCGGGCGACCCGTCATTCCACCCTACTGGTCACTGGGATTCCAGCTTTCTCGTTGGAACTACGGAAACCTGACTGAAGTCAAACAAATCGTTGAGAGGAACCGCGCTGTCGGCCTTCCATATGTAAAACCCCGTCTGCTTACTTTGCTTTTATCAATTTCATTAGTACAGCTTGTCGAAATCAGATATTTAAACAAGGTTTTCGTCAAACATAAACTGGCACAAGCTGTGCAGGTTTTCAAAAGAAGTGATTCCATCTTTACGCGAGAATTCATGATGTCAGGTGGAGGTGTCATATGAAGATGACAAATTATTAGGAACATTGCGACCTGCAAAACGTACAAACAGAAGCCTAAATACTTACATTTAAAAAATATTATGAAACAAATTTCAAGTAATTATGTTACTTCAAAGTATTTGTTTATATTAATCCATGCCAAATTTTATATATATCAGGCTTTGACTGCTTATCAGTATCTAATAGCTGTGAACTAATGAACAAACTTGAATACAAAACAAGAAGTTGATTAATTGAATAGATTTTCGTTCTACATACAAAGTGTCGTTAAGTTAAACGGGATCTATTTTCTTCAGGACATTCAGTACACTGACATCGACTACATGGAAAATATGAAAGATTTCACCTACGACAAAGTCAGGTTCAAAGAACTGCCTCAGTTTGCTGACTACCTCCATGAGAGGGGCCAGAGGTACATCCTTATCTTGGTAAGAAGCTCTTTATTGCTGATACTGTGCCGAGGTTAGTTACACAAGCCGAGCAAATCACCTTTTATCTCAGGATTTCGTTGACCGGTAATGTTCCGTTTGATGTTCATGATTTTATTTTAGTTTTTTTCTGATCAAAAAAGGGGAAAGAATGTAAAAAAGAGCTGCTTACCTAGAATTCAGCTTGCTTAGTTCCTTAAGCATGAATACAAATCATTTGTTCCTTAAATGTGTCAAAGATCCATCGATAGCAACATGTTTTGCAGTCAATGCAACAAAATGCTGTTTCTAGTTAAAAGCATAACTTTAAATTATGTCTTTGTCTGTTAGTAGTGTTATTAATGCATTTTATTCTCCTCAGGATCCTGCTATAGCCACTAGTAAGAGGGTGAATGATGCTCCGTATGAGTCTTATGACCGTGGAACTGAGAAGAACGTTTGGGTCACAGAATCAGATGGAAAAACTCCTCTGATAGGACAGGTAGTCAACAAAAGACGGACACACAGGTGGAGACAATAGAGTAAAAACTAATCTAGACATGGTGCTTTCAATAAGTATTAACAAGATGATTAGAATGTTTTAAACCCAGCAGCTCGTGTCCCACCACCAGGGGGCACTCTCACTGCTAAACTCCTTGTGAAATGTTCATTTTGGGTGTGAAAACTTGTGTTAATGTATTTAATAGGTTTGGCCGGGAGAGACAGTGTTCCCAGATTACACCAGTCAAAACTGCATCGATTGGTGGGTTGACGAGTATGAGCGATTCTACAGGGAGATCAGACACGACGCCCTCTGGATCGTATGTCAGCTTCAAATGTATTCGTAATATTTTACATCACTCAGTAAATTAGAAATAACCATAAATGCCATCAAGTCTCCTCTAGAGGTCTTTGGTGTGTCTACTTTATTTTCAGAATGCTTAAAAAGCCCCAAAAAATCATGACTGGGGAATAATTTTCTTCTTGTCTAATTAAAGTATATTATCTCTTATTACATAAATCCTGCCCACATAAAACTTTTGCAGAATGTCATAAATCACTATGATCTGTTCTTAAAATGTTGAATTGTGTTTTTGCATATTTCAGGACATGAATGAAGTATGTAACTTTATGAAAGGATCAAATAAAGGCTGTGCTGTCAACAACCTCAACTATCCACCTTATACTCCAAGTAAGTAGTTTGCTACAAGCCATAATGTTTCTTTCTACTTCTCTCTCTTCTCTCATTTATTTAATGCTCACACCTAATGTAATGTACACTGTAATGTATATGATGTGTTTCTGAAATGATCTTTGTTTCTTCTTCACTCCATCTCCTCACACCTTCTCTCGTCTCCCAGAGATTCTGAATGAGCTGCTGTTCAGTATGACCCTCTGTATGGATGCTAAGCAGGCCTGGGGGAACCACTATGATGTCCACAGTCTGTATGGATACTCTATGGTTCTGGCGACTGAAAAGTGAGTGCAAGAAGGTTGCAGGTTTAACACCTGCATGTACTGTATGTATTGAGTTTGCATGTTGTCATGGTGAATGTGTGGGTTTTCTCCAGTTTCCTCCCTTAAAGAGGCCATTTCATACACATTTCAGGACTTTGTGGTTATTTCTTAAGTATTAACCAGTAATATGAAACATTTTATATCTAAAAAATGTCAGGAAACACTGATTAACAGACCTTTCAATCTGTCTGCATTAAAATTCGGGTGGTTCCGGCTCCTTCTGTCAGGCCTCGAGCAGCAGCTTGTTCATATTCATTATGCTAATTAGCAGGATTCAGATTGGCTAACAAACTAGCCTATGAGAGCAAGGTATACCGTTTCCTGCCCCACTGCACATGGCAACATCAGTCCTCTCTTCCTGTTTGCTACGTCTTATGCTACAGCTTTTAGCCAGCAGCATGCTAGGTGTGGTTTCAACTTCAGGAGCCGATGAATACTAACGAACAAAGGAGTTGTGACGAAACAGATACAGGCCGTTCAGACCTGGGAGAAATCGTGTCCATGCTACTCAGAGCATGATCGAGACAGTATTGTTCACAGTATTCAGTGTTTACTGCCTCTTCTTCATTCCACAGAGCTCTACAGCATGTGTTCACCTCAAACCGCACCATGATGCTGACACGCTCCTCCTTTCCAGGTGTGGGAAAGTATGCTGGACACTGGTTAGGGGACAATGCTGCCACCTGGAATGACATCAAATGGGCCATACACGGCATGCTGGAGTTTAGCCTGTTTGGAATTCCCTATGTGAGTACCAGATTACTAGCTAAAATAAGCACATAAGGTACACAGTACATAATAGTAGTACCACAGTCATATCTCATCATGTTCACATTCTTATGTGTGGAAGAAAAATGTGCAAAAAGCTGCACCGACAGGGTTAAACAGGTGAAAGATTTCTCACCATGACCACAAAATCCAATATGGCTCCACGTTGCTGAACAAGCTGTTATCGTTCTGATGGTTTGTGTTTCATAAAAAACATTTAACTCATATATTTGTACAGTTTCTATTGTAAACATGTAGCTACAGCGTTTGAATCCATAAAATACAGAAACAACAGTTACAGATTGTTGCTCTCATCAACAGTCTGCAGTAAACCGAAACTACAATTTGATGTTACTGTTCAGTTTTTTTTTGCTGCAGGTTTTGTCGAAACATTGATCTGTATTTCAGATAGGAGCCGATATCTGTGGATTCTTTGAAAACTGTAGTGAAGAGTTGTGTCGTCGCTGGATGCAGGTGGGAGCCTTTTATCCCTTCAGTCGGAACCACAACGCGCTGGGCTACAAGGTACCTTCAAGGCTTTTCGTCCTACAGCTTTTCTATTTACACGTCAGTTTCAGGTTTATTTAGAATATTTACAATAGAAACACATCACCGTAAAATAAAAGGCTCAGTTACGGATATTCAGTTATTTGGACTTTATTTGTTGTTTATTAATTTCACAGTAAAGAGGACAAAAATGAAGATGAATTTATTTTTCCTGTTTTTGTTCCTGTCTCTAGTCTCAGGATCCAGTAGCTTATGGTTCTGACTCAGTTCTAGTGGAGAGCTCCAAACATTACCTCAGGATTCGTTACACTCTCCTGCCTTATCTCTACACACTCTTTTACAAAGCGCACATCACAGGCGAAACGGTTGTACGTCCAGTCCTGCATGAGTAAGTCTGTGTTAAATCTTTCTGGAATCAACCAAAGAAAAAAAAAAATCTACCAAATAAAGTCCACATGTGAAAATAACACGTGACATATGTTGCAGATGTTTCCTGTGTGAATTAGGAACATTTTCATGTGGTCAAATGTGTCATCACATGTTTTTCACAGGGTTCTCGATGGAAACATAAATTAATATATTCTTGAGCTTTATTATTTTTATTGTAGTAAAAATACTATTTTAAACTCTATTTTTCTTTCTGCTTAACATCTAAACCAAAACTATGAGCTGCACCAGGGCTGCAGATATCAGTGTAATTACACTGATCAAGCATCGTTTAAAAATTACAATGTGATGTCATCAAATGTAAAATGAAAAATTGATTGTTTTTGTTTGTTGTTGCAAATAACTAAAAGCATTTTATAGGAAAAACTATTTAAAAGTTAATTTAATGCACATGATCAGTGAACGTTACGAAAGATACATGTTTATGTTCTTTGTTTTGAAAGGTTCTTCTCAGATAAAGCAACCTGGGATGTGGATCTCCAGTTTCTTTGGGGAAAACATCTGCTCATCACACCAGTACTGGATCCGGTCAGCTAAGACTCATAATAACAAACGATAATGTGAAACAGAAACATAGAAGAATTAAATAGATTTTTAAGGTCGATGTTTATGTTTGGAACTTTTTCTTTTTATCTGCAAACTTCCTGTCTTTTTATGTGGGCTTAAATGACAAAAATAAAATATCAGTTTTTAATCAGAGTCAGCTTTATTGGCCAAATATCACTTGCACAATACAGGGAATTTGACTTGGAAGAGAAGCACAGACACTCTCTCTTCCGAGGCAGCCATTTTTCTGGCGCCAGGTGACATCATCAGTATAAAGTGATGCAGTAACTAGTTCAGCTTCTCACAGATGGCCGTTAAATAACTTAACGATGTTGCACCATCACTTCTTGTACAGATAAATAACCTGAAAAATTATTTATATCTGATTTTTGGAAGTTATTAAACTTATTTCCAAGATGGCAAAGTTTTATTTTGATTACCAAAGATGAGTGATTTATGACAGACAGTATGATGTAAGATTAAATGCCATTGGATGATGTATTTCTGACCACAAAACCAAAACAAGAAGTTTTGAAACAAGAAAATAACACATTTTGATTTAACTCCACAAATCAGTGATTAATAAATAGATACGTCACATATTTTTCTTGTTTTGTCAGGGTGTCGACAGAATCAGAGCGTATATACCGGATGCTGTGTGGTACGACTATGAGACGGTAAGAATATTCTCCATTTGTCAGTAATTATCAGAACCATCATATCTGCTGAAATACACATGCGGACTCAGATTTATTTACACCAGCTGTAAAATATTTATATTCTGCATTTATGCTTCAAGAAAACTCAAAATCTATCCTGCCAAAACAAAAATAATGTACAAGTCAACACTCGTACAATTCTCTAGTCCCCGTCTTTCACCTCGATGGATCCAGTTGTCTTTGTGAAAAGGTTGGAAGTTTTATTGAGATCATTTTTGTCGGATTTCTCAGATGGAACGACTGACGGATCGCAGAAATCATGTTGAAATGTATCTACCAGGAGACAAGCTGGGATTACACATCAGAGGGGGGGCTGTCCTCCCCACACAGAGACCTGAGGTCACCACCACATACAGGTACTAACACACAGCAGCTGATGCTTCAGTCACGTACTCAGACATGAGGACGTTTGTTTGCATATATGCTTAACAGTCTTGTTTGTTTAAATTGTTTTGCTTTTCTAGTCGACGAAACCCTGTGAGTTTAATCATCGCTCTTGATGACAACGATCAGGCAGCTGGTGAACTCTTCTGGGATGATGGAGATTCTCGAGGTATTGCTGCTTCTGCACTGGAGCAAATGTTTTATATCTCTGATCATATAATGGAAGCTCTCTTTCATTTGAGCTCAAAGAGTTGTTGGTCTATAGAAAGTGTTCAGATGCTGTAAACCAGCTCCCACATGTTCAGGTCCGTCATTCTGGTTTTACTATTTTTGTTGTTTTGTTTTACAGATACAGTTAAAAACGGAAACTACCTTCACTACAAGTTCTCTGTTATCTATGTAAGTTTTCTGCTCGTTTTCCATGACCAGTGCTCAGATTTAAATCTTGCATTTCAACCACGAAAAAAAGTGCAGTTCCCGTTTCAAACTACAATAATGATCTGGATGACTGAGTACCAGCAAAGAGACTACAATACTCTCAAATTCCCAACGTGTGTGTCTGTAGGGCGTTCTGACCATGCAGGTGACCCACGCTGGCTACAAAGACCCAAACAACCTCAGGTTTGAGAACATTACCGTTCTCGGAGTGCCTCATCGTCCCACATCTGTTTCTGTGACTCATGTTGGTGCAGGATCCCGTTTAAACAAAACCATCCTGCCGAACATCAACATACACCACGATGGAGCCAAGAAGGTAAATGTCTCAAGTTAAATTAAAACAGCAAACGTTCACTTTGTTATGAATTCAACAATAATCCCATGATTTTGAGGTCAAATTAAAGCAATGATTATAATTATAGGTCAGCCTGTTCAAATAGTTTAAACCAGGAAAGTTGTTTCTATGTAAAAACACTGATAAATGTCAAATTGTTAATGTTACTTTTTTATAAAGTGCATTTAAAAACAAGAGTTGACCAAAATGCTTCACAAGTGAGGAGAAACATATTCATAATATAATATTTAATGGTAATAAAACAACAAATGTAGCTTCTTGTGTGAATGATCTTGGTGTTTTGTGACATTTCTCTGCCCGTCAGTCATTCTATGCACAAGGTGAATTACATTAAAGAAATTCTATAAAAAAATTAAATGAAAAAAAAACAAAAAACGATTGATGAGAAGAAAATGTACAAACTTAAATTAAATTATGCTAATAGTCATTTTGCTCACAAAGGTTCTTATTTTGTTGGAAAATCTTTTTTGTATGTTTGAATGAATTATTATAT